>JAXRJS010000067.1:8612500-8630000 GCA_037127375.1 Dione juno
ATTACAGCTAAATTGGTCTATGTCCGAGAACCCAGTCCAAGCTAGAGATGGGTCCACAGATAACGAAGACGATTCGGACGATGAACCCTGGTTCAATGAAAGGTAATATAAAATTTTTCTTAATATTTATATGAGTAAATGCTAAAATTTGTATGGATATTATATACCTGAATAAGATGGTCATAGATTCAAGTCTCACTTGTAAGAAGCTTATGTTTTTTATTATATATTATATATGTTCATTATTATATAAATATATAGATACTGTAAAATATATAGTGAGATCTCTCTAGCAAGCAAAAATGCGTGCGAGTGAGACACGATAATGAATGCTTTTCCGGACACGGCTAACAAAAGATATTCCAGTTATTATAACTTGAGCCCGCCATGGCGCAGCAGCACAGTGTCTAATTGTAAACACGACGGTTATGGCTTCGATTTCCACTCGCTTAATTGAGACAATAAAGTGCAGCGTTGAGTTCCGCCACTCGACAGCCAATGTCTACCCTGTTCCACACGGGATACAGCGTGAAAGTATTCACGCTATTAATCTAAATATCATTTTTTTTAGTCCAGAAAGCGTTACAAGCAGCAGTATAGAATTCGAAACGAATTCCAACAAAACTGAAACTCTGCCCTCCGAGGAAACAATATCGTCGCCCACATACAAAAAAGTATTGTCCATACAAATGGAGTTTTGTGAAAAGAACACGTTGAGGCAAGCCATCGATAACGCGCTGTGCGGAGACCGCGTGAGGGCCTGGCGCCTGTTCCGGGAGATACTGGAGGGTGTGTTGATGATGTGGGGACGACCTGTGGACTCCACAGTAGTATTCATTTATTTATAATAATTAGTGTTCATTCACTAATTTGTGAATTGGTACTCTAAATTAGTTTTTTTTTTTATTTTCTATGTATTTATATACATTACTAGAGACGCTTGGATTTTTTTGATACTTTTACAGACTAATTAATTAAAAAAAAATTATTACCGTTGGTGGATAATATTATTAGCTGTATATTTAAGTCCATGGTCTATAAAAAATAACTCGTATAGCATCTCTTGTAAAGCTCACGCAGGTGGTGGAGCTTGCTGGTGTGCCAGTTAAGATGTCTATGTCTGTGATAAATCTTTTTAATTTAGTTGAAGAAGCATTTTCTAAAAGTCAAATTTAGAATAAGTAAAACATGGAGGAAAAAAATCTATCTATTGGAAAACTTATTATAAAAATTATGTAGCTGGATACGAACCCGCGCCTCGCTATCTAAATATCTTTTTTAGTAGAACTATGTTTTAACTTACATCGCAAGTAATTTTTTAATATATTTTTTTTTCAAATGATAACAGGCTTATCACACGTCCATCAGAAAGGTATGATACACAGGGACTTGAAGCCTGTGAACATATTCTTGGATTCGAATGACCATGTCAAAATTGGTGACTTCGGACTGGCCACTAAGGTGTTTACTGGAGTGCCCATCGTGGAAGGTGAGGTCTTCTATACACTAGTATTTGGTCACTGCTTTACCTGCATGGAATGGTGAAATGGAAATTTCAAGACTTATAACAGTGGGCTATATTGAGACGATTATTATATATATATATATATATTTTTATATTAAACTAATAAGGAACGTTCCCAAAATGATCTAAGATAGAGTAAATATAAAATTGTTATGAATATTATTTTATTTTATATGTACTATTATGTATTTATTGTATGTCCATTTATGTTTGTATGTATACATTTTTAATTTAATATTTGTATATATGTATGTGTATGTTTATATATTTATATACATATATTTTTCTACTATAATATTAATTTGGTCACCTATATACATACTTATTCCCCCACATGGCAAGGTTAGCTGGTAGAGGGGCTGGTCTGTCAACCATCGACGCTCTGAACGCCCTGAAGACTCGGTCATTGGCCGCGACGGCAGAAAGAGATGTTCGTTTTGCCGTCTCATTAGATGTGGTCAATGCCTTTAACAGCTTGCCGTTTGAGACGTTAAGGGAGGCCCTTCGGTACCATAGGGTGCCTCTCTATCTCCGGCGGCTGCTGGATGACTACCTCCGGGACAGAGTAGTCATATGGATTGGAAGGGATGGTTGGATTAGTCGACAAAGGGTCAGTTGTGGGGTTCCACAGGGGTCTGTGTTGGGTCCGTTGTTGTGGGACATCGGGTACGATTGGCTTCTTCGTTGCCGTCTTCCCGCCGGAATAAGTGTTATTTGCTATGCTGATGACACTCTTGTCACCGCCCGGGGGTCAAATTATGAGGAGGCCGCAGCCTTGGCCGAGGCCGGCACTAATATAGTAATAGGCCGCATCGAGGCGCTGGGTCTGAGGGTGTCTATGTCTAAGACAGAAGTCCTCTTATTTCATGGCCCGCGTAGGGGTCCCCCACGTGGGTCTTCTCTGCGCATCCAGGGGCAATGGAGGCTGATCCGGCGATGGAGGGAGGACCTTGGATCCCCGGTGGCAGGCCTAGCGACAGTGGAGGCAATCCGTCCCTACCTAGAGCGCTGGGTAAACAGGGAATATGGAATCCTGACGTTCAGGCTGGTGCAGGTACTGACGGGGCATAGTTGCTTCGGCAAATACTTGCACCAGATTGCGCGTCGGGAAGTGTCACCGGTTTGCCATGAGTGTGATGCTTCCGTCGACTTGGCACATCATACTCTGGCTGAATGCCCCGCTTGGGCCCCACAGCGCCATGCCTTGATGGTTGTGGTGGGTCAAGATCTTTCTTTATCCAGTGTAGTAAGGGCCATGCTGGATAGTAAGGGGAACTGGTCTGCAATGGTCTCTTTCTGTGAGGCAGTCATCTCACTAAAAGAGACCGCGGAGCGAGTGCGCGAATCCCGCATAAATGCAGACCCATTTCGCCGCCGTAGACCAGGAAGCAGGAGAATGCGCTATGCGCTACTCCAACCTTAAAGGAACGCCTGTAGGAGGAGCATTCTGGCCCTTCTGCAAGTCATCAAGGCTGTGGGTGCCCTAGAGAACCCTAAAAGTGACGGTGGCCTGCGGGCCTTCCATCGAGGCGTCGTAGTTGCATGCGCAAGCGATCCTGCGACGTCTTATATAGATGGAGAGGGTTTCCGCTGGGTTTTAGTGGGTAGGATCGGACTTACCGGTGAGTCCCACAGTACATCTGCATAAACGCATTTCCCAGCGTAATAAAAAAAAAAAAAAAAATGTTAGCTGGGAGAGATGGCTTTTTAGCGTTAAGCCCGCCTTTTGTATATCTGTTTTTATTAATATTAATAACAGTTGTTAGAAAGTCACTCTGGTCTGGCTACCCTGATATATGCGGGAAGAAGCGTGAAGTAGATTTCTTTTTCCTATATACCTATATTTTTTTATTAGTACATGCTTATTTATGGACTTCTTCTTTTTCAGACAGTCCATCTCAAGAAGATGTCGATGAATTGCTGACGAGTAAAGTGAGTTACTGCTTGTATATTAGAATATAAGTTTTTAGAATAGATTAAAAGATGCTTAACCTTTCTCTAAATCTTTTTACATAAAATATACTAATAAAAAGAACAGAATACTCTCACAAAATAAATTGACTTAAAGGCCAATACCCACGTAATGCTATTGAACAATATACAGGCATACAGGTTGTGCAATAAAATGATACATATTTTTTATTTATAAAGACATATTTTACATCATATTTATACAATATTATTTATATATAATATGTATTTTATTTTATCTATCTATCTAAACTTCTCTTTCTAAGGTCGGCACAGCCCTCTACGTAGCGCCTGAACTCCAACAATCGGTCCACAAAGTAATATACAATCAGAAGGTGGATATTTATTCCTTAGGCATAATATTATTTGAGATGTTCCACCCGCCATTCACGACTGGCACGGAAAGATATGTGACGTTGGCCAACTTAAGGAAGAAGGAAATTGTATTGCCAACAGAGTTTCAGGAGAATAATGGCAAACAGGTTCATGTTATAAGGTATAGTGTTTTTATTATTTGTAAAGTGTTCTTGTCATAGACAAGTTTTAGTCTCTTCCATTTCAAGTAAAACGTAGTTTAGAAGTAAACTTTTTATTCACTTTCGAATCTACATTGATTAAGACAGAAACTGTCAATTTATTTAAAACATGTGTAGAATAAATAACAAATGAAATTTCAGATGGCTGCTAAACCACGACGCTAGCTCCCGTCCGACTAGCCAAGAGCTCCTCTTGTCGGAACATGTCCCCAGAGCTGTGCTAGAAGTGGAACTCTCGGGAGCAATCACCCACACCCTCAGCGACAGGACGTCCAGGGGGTATCTCAGACTGATATCGGAGTGTCTCACTCAGACGCCCTCGTTGGCAGTGGAGCTCACGTATCATAGCACTCTGAAGAGTAGAGATATAGACGTTGTTTGGATCAAGGATATGGTTGTGAAGGTATGTGGAGTTTTATAATTCCAGCTTTCATGATCTACTTTTAGGAAATTATAAGTTACGAAATTAATTTATACTGCCATTTAAGCGACAAGCTGGAACAAAATATCTGGACACTAGATACTCTTTGTTTATCCTGCTATATACGGCTAAGGCATCGCCTCCTCTCCTCTTAACTAAAATGTCCCGTTGGAATCGTACTCTTTAGGCAATGAGGATGATGACGTCATCAGACATTTTCCATAAATCGGGAGCTACGATTTATTGTATCAACGTCCTTTGTATATAAAATAAAAAAATATATGAAATATGATCTGTATATTGCCTATATTAGGCAATATGCTTGTGTATATATATTGTCAGTTTCTCGCTTTATCCCGCATAAAACTTACCAAGCAATTAGAATTTACTGTTAAGAAACTCCCTTTTCTTCTTCCCCCAGATATTCCGCGAACACGGTGCCATAGAGTTCTCTCCGCCCCTCCTCTTGCCCAAAGCGGCACGCTGGGACCGCCTCCCCAACGCGGTGCGAGTGATGACGTCATCGGGCACCGTGTGCCACTTGCCTCACGATTTAAGGCTACCTTTTGCGAGGTAAGTTTGTAAATAAATACATTTATAGTTTTAATAGTAAGAGATATTATAGAGAGAAATAATATTTTTATTAAAAAGTATATAAAATCAGCGTACAATGGACTCACAACTTACGGTCAGCTTATTACAATATCCAAATACAACTAAATATATTATTATTGATTTTATAGATAACGTCTAGAAATTTGAACATAGGGGAATTTTTTCAAAAAAAGTTCTTTCCTTACTGTGTAATAATGTTATTATTGTTCGATATTAGTATTTATCTACTTAATTAGTTGATTAAAAGCTGCAGTTGAAGGAACGTGCAGGATTCTGAAATAAATGAATTTATGTCTTATGAATTAGATGTTAAAATACAGGTGAACCAAAGCGAGTTACATGATTTCCAAATCTAATCGATTTGATCGTAATATACGAGAACGTTATATACGACGTTATCGACGTTATCGTAATATACGAGAACGTTATATACGACGTAAACGTTATATACGAGATAAATAAATTTAGAAGTGGATAAACTGCTGGACAGTCAGTCATTGATGAGCCCATAGAAATGCATGAGCAAAAGCTAGATTAAAGATCTTTTTTAAATCTATCTAGAAACTATGGTTAGAAACTTTACTGAAGGCCTCAGTTAGTTTGACACAAATGACTTATATTTTGAATGCTATAAAGAAATTTTATGAGAAAAGAAGCTCTTTTCTTGATTTGACCTTAGCAAATTAAAAATGTACATGTATTTGTATGGAAAATTATACCCCGACTTACGCGAATTCGACTAACGCGGATATAACTTAGTCCCAATAAATAAACTAGAAGTTATACAAGTTTTAAAAATCAATTGGCTAAAGCGGTTAGACGGTACCCGATATCCAACAGGCGCGGGTTCATTCACCGCTAGGTACAATTTTTTTTAAGTGTATTCATAAAAAAATATTATAAATAATATTCTTGTTAATTAAAAAAAAATGTTATTCCACTAAGGAAAAACAAAAATGAAGTAAGAATTAGTTTATTTATAAAATTTATTATTATTTAGGCACACAGCATATTCAGGGTGCAAACACATGCGTCGCTACGTAGTGGACCGTATTTACAGAGAGACGGAGAAAACGGCGAAGGGTTTCCATCCCAGAGAGATGATCGAATGTGCGTTTGACATTGTTGCGCCTAAGACAGGTATTTTGATATTTTTAGTCTCTTAGATTTTTTTTTTGCTAAAGCGCGAACCGAATGCAGGCAACGGAGTGTCTTAACACTAGGTTCCTTCTGCCTACTTGGAATACAGCGTGAAGCTAAAAAAATATTTTGTGTATTTTATTAAAAAAGTAATTTACTTATTTTTTCTCTGATTGTTAATGCGATAGTAGTGGAGTCGGTTCCCATTCATTTTTTTCGTTACTTCACTGTGGTAATACAAAGTAAAGCGTTGAGTTCCGGCACTTAATACATAGTGTCACACAGTTGGCCAGACAGCAGAGATCTTAACGCAGGTTCTCTCCGCCTCCTATATGCGTGATAAAGCGTATATATAATCTGGAAAAAAATGTGTTCCAATGCAAGATAAATAAAAAATAAGATAAATAAAAAATAAATTTCAATACGCTTTGTCTATGATTTTGTATATTTTTTCGAAATATAAAATTACCATCTTCATTCCTTATATAAAGTATTAGATATTGTTTTTCTTAATAAATGCAATGTCAACTATTTTTGCCAAATACAAAAAATGTATTATTTTACTTCCAAATATGATATTAAGTTTGATTTACATATTTTTTTTCCAGAAACACTCTGGTCAGACGCGGAGCTGCTGGTAGTAGCAAGTCGAGCGGCATTAGAAACTTCACTGAAAGTGTTCATACAGTTGAATCATACGGAACTACTGTCCGCTTTACTGTCCTCCTGTGGCGTGCCGCCGGACAAGCATTTAGGCGTCTATCCTGTACTAGTGGACGTCACTTTAGGTAAATTTTAGCATGGGATAGGAAAAAGAATTCTAAAATAGATAGAGCCTGTTACTCTCTATCTATTTTAGAAAAAGAATTCTAAAATAGATAGAGAGTAGCAGGCAGAGAGAGTTGCAGGATATGCAATATAAGGTTTTATAATTAAAAAAAAATCATTAACCTATATCATTATTGTGGAATGAATATGTGTGGAATTGAATGAATGTATCTCTATTTGGGAAGTAAATTAAATTAGTTATTACAGATTAAAATTACAGATTAAATACAGATTAATTTACAGATTAAAATTACAGATTAAATACAGATTAATTTACAGATTAAAATTAATTATTACAGACATCACTCCGTTCCGTAAATTTGAAAATATTATAGATATTATGTTTATGAACGTTCTAACTAGAATAAAAAAAAATAACACCAATTTACAAATACTACAGAAGCCGGTAACGTGTCAAATACGCGTTGTCATAGTAACGTACATGTCACTTAATACATAAGTATATACTGTCATAAATATCGTAGTGTGTGTTAAATATAACAAAATAACAATTATTAATTTAAAGTGATTCTAAAGCATTGATTAAAAATATATTGACTTTCTGTTCCTATGTCTTACAAAGTGTAGGTATGCCATATTTAAAACTAATTCCTTCATGAATGTATGTTAAAAGAGGCTCAAAGTTTTTCCTTCATAATTAATATATATTTATAGACCTAAAAAATGACATTTTCCTTCTAGGTCGGATAACAAGTCTTCAGCTCCAAACTCACTTAACAACTCTCTGTGTAACTGATAGAGACATAACAAATATAAAACGCCTGATCGATACTAATGTACCAGTGGACAGGCTGAGGGAGGTGGTGGGCTCAGTGGCCAAGAACAAGTGGAGCTCCATAGTGGAGTATTCCATACAACAACTGGAAATGTTGTGTAGCCACGCTGTTGCTTTGGGATGTAATGTGAGTGATTGTTGTGATTTTAGATGTTTTGTTGTTTGAATTATTCTTTAGTTTCTCCCTATGAACTTAGAGAAGTTAGAGAAGAACAAAAGAGAACTAAGGAAAGTAGAGAAAGGAGCGGCATTAATCATAGCTACCTACTCTACTTTGTGGGATAAAGTGTGAAGCTAAATAAAAAAGTGCATTGTTCCCCAGGTGCCCCTCACTATAGCTCCGTTCCTAGCGTACAACGCGACGCAGCACAGCGGCGTGTTCTGGCAGATGTCGGTCATCCACGACCAGAGCACTGTCAAACATCGCTCCAGAAACCTGATTGCTGCTGGTGGAAGGTGAATGAATATATGTATATCATCCATCCAACATGTCTTAGAGCTTGCTCTATCAAAAGACAAAGAAAAGCCACAAAAGAGTTAAGTAGGGATGTTCATATGAAAACTATATTAGCTCTTGATGAATCTTATTTATCTTTAGTGTATTGCATATAATTTATAATTCCCTAACCATTATAGGTATAATGTTTTCTAATTTCCTTAAATTTGAGGCATTGCGTGCAGAATGGAATGCTATAAAAAGGATTCCATGTGGAACTGAAATATAAAGACTTTAAGCAATATATCAGCCAAATTCGATATATATAATATCTAATATATATATATATATATATATATATATATATATATATATATATATATATATATATATATATATAAACATCTGTTT
Source organism: Dione juno (assembly GCA_037127375.1). Lineage (NCBI taxonomy): Eukaryota > Metazoa > Arthropoda > Insecta > Lepidoptera > Nymphalidae > Dione > Dione juno. The sequence continues at coordinate 8,621,180 of JAXRJS010000067.1, forward strand.
CAGATACGATAATCTAGTCAAAGAATTCTGGGCTATAGCTCGTGCTGCTATAAAAGATCATAATACTAGCCTTAATAGCACATCGGTTGGTTTCTCCATGTCTCTAGAGAGGATGGCGGCCATTTTGAAAAATATGGAAGTCGATCTACCGCCTATTATTAAAAGTATCGAGGTGAGATTATTTTTTTTGTCTGTATTTTTAATTTTCTTATATAGCAAAATTACGTCATATTGTAAAGAGGCATCATAAAACGCCTTCACCTTTGGAAATAATAAAAAAAGCATAGTTCATATATATTCATATTATTATAATATCAAGCAATAAATTTTCTTAACTGCTATATTTATACATTTGTAATTTTAAATTAATTAACAAACAAGAAAATTACTTAGATATTCTCACCACCATTGAACACGATAGGTTTTAATCGCACTTACTTTTAAAATAATTAATACAATTAACAAGTGAATACAGATCATATTAATCTATTACAGCCAACGACAATATGCGTATGCATACCAACGGATAGCAAGACCTCGTTACAAATAAAGCACGCGGCCATCGCCAGAGAGCTGTGGCTGAACGCCATCCCGGCCGTGTGCTGGACGGGCGCGGCGGCGGACGCGCGTGACGTCACCGCCTGCGCCGTCGTGCTGGCGGCGCGCGACGGCGACGCGGTGGCCGTGTCGTGCCGCGAGGGGAACCGGTAACCTCACTTTCCGTTCGTTCAATTTAGTTCATCTGTCATGTCATTCATTCATTTCGTTCCTTTATACGTAATGTAGTTCATTGTGAATGAGTATTAGATAGTAAGCTTATAAAGTGAGTGCACTAGTGCTGGTGCATTCTTGAGTAATCTGAGTGTGTGTGCACTTATTCTTAGAATTTGATAAATGAAAATTGTATTATATTATTGGCATAAATAAAAATTTAATTTGATTAAAATGATTTATTAAATATTTTTCGAAGTCTTATATTTATTTCTATTCTTCACTTAGATCTTTATATTAGGCTATCTAGCGTTGAGTCAGTTGCTCTTGTAACATAGTAGGAGCTAACGATTAACGTCATTTCTTTTTTTATTTCAGTGTCCGAGAATACAAAGTGCAATCGTTGAAATTGATAGATTTTATAAAACACAGGTTACACCCTGACACCATACGCAATCCTGAATATAGTGAGTTATTTTTTTCTGTACGCTCTCCTCATATATAAATTAATGTCGTTTGTTTTTTAAACTTTCTCTCCAATTAAGTTGCTTGCATTATAATATATAAGCAAGTAAGTTATTTATACTAAGAAAAATCTATTTTGCTGTTATTATATGTATATATAAAAGAAAAAAGCTATTTTATTTTTTTTAAAAACCGTATATAAATTTTTCTGTAGCGGGATTTGAATCCACGCCCTTTGGAAACCAGCCTAGCACTCTAACCACTAAATTGACGCTCACAATTTATTTACGTTCTTACCAAGAGGTTGAGTTCCATACGGGTCAACGACCTACACTATGCCACATCAGCGCTATGTAGGTAGCGCGGCGTAATATGGTAATGTTGGTAACGTTTTTGACGTACGTTCAAAAAAAAATTCAATAAACGTGGGTTCAAATCAATATTTTTCTAATAAAAAATAAATATATGTGTATTTCGTTATTTAAAATTTTCTTTCCATTTACAGGTAATAGAGCGATCAGTTGGAGTGAAAATGAGAAGTGTAGTGGGCCCACTGTGTCAGTCACATTCATATTAAATGAACGAATGACTAAGAATATAAAAAGACAGTGTGAAATGCAGGTTAGTCTAGTCAGTCAGGAAGTCAACATACATATGTAGGAATATTTATTAACGATCACGTTGTATCTCGCATATACCAGAGTAATTGAACACTCCGCGGGAAATACAATTATTGTAATTTTTTTGTAAAACTGACTTTTTAACGCCATCTATCAGTTTATTTGTGTACTATTTTTATGCATTCATCGGAATTGGGTAAAACTACCTTAGTTAAGGAGAAAGGTCCGCGCGCCAAATGTCGACAACCGTCGCTGTCATTTTGACAGTTGTTCGAATTGCTGATTTCTACGAAGAAGAAGAAAGAATAAGAAAAGAAAAGAAGAAGTGAATTGTGCTCAACTGGCACGCTCGAAACGCCATTACTGCAGTACAGATTTCTACGACTGAGATGATGTTTGACGTCTGTCTGTGTGTTATATGGTAGCTCCGGAGCTAATATATGAAACTAAAGCATATTTTTTGCGTGACTATAAAGAGTATGTCTACGTAGTAACGACTTTCAATATTTGCACGAAATAATATAAAGTGAAAAAGGTGTTTTTCTCTTAGTAATATTTTTTAAACATTCATTGTTTTGTCTTCAAGTATATAGGAGAATTTATCAGTTGCGTGACTATTCATATGCAAGAGATGTGAATGTGTAACACAAACTAAAAGACATTAAACATGTTATGTAATTGTTTGTTTTAATTAATTTCATAAAAATACGTAAAATTGTAACTAATAAATTTATCTTCCAGATCAACAGCAAAATCACATCTTGCCTGGAGCAGATAGGGCTCCAAGGGGTGTTCAGTCGCGTCCGCGTGAGCGTGCTGGCGCTGGCGTGCGAGGCGCCCTGCGTGGGGCTCCTCGCCGCGCACCTGTTCCTGCCTCTGCACACGCACGCGCTGGAGCGCGCCTTCGCGCCCGTCTGCGACGCGTGAGTACAGCAAGAGTGCGAGTGAGACGGTCAGATGTGTATTACTGAAGAAGTAGTATTGTTTTGGTATGTGTGTGAGTGAGATGATGATATATGACGCCGCGTGAGTCAGAGTGAGACACAAGTACATAATCTTCTGTCTTGGCTACATCAGTGTTCTATCTGTAGTACTCTCCTAGTATGGTGGTGAGGTAGTGTGACGCAAATACACAATCTCGTCTGCAATCATATTTTGTAGTATTCGAGCACGCTGTTCTCACGTATGTCAGGGTATTGCGTGCTAGCGGGAGCGAGTGAGATGGCCATATGCAGTACTACAGTTGTGTGAGAGAAACGCAAGTATATCATCATAAAAATATACCTACATCATAAATATAAGATGTTTATTATAATATCACTTGTTACAGCTACAGCAAGTATCAGAACATTCTGGATGAAGCTCTGCGAGAACTTACTACTATTGTCAAGCAAAATTCACAAAACAGATCGTTGGAGGATATACATATATATGCCCTATATTCTATACCGGATTCGTTATGTCGAATCATTACTTGATGAATTATGGCCTATGGCCGATTATTAATTATTAATTGCGACTTACAGGTCCATTTAAAACTCACTGGATGAACATTTATTATCTAAGTGTGTCTCCGTGAAATATATACGGCGTTGAACTCCGCCATTCAATAAAGGTGTACTTTAACACTAACTTCCCTGACCGATTAAATCATAAAAAGAAAATACAGAACATAAAGGGCTCAGATGAAAAAATGTGGTGTGAATAATCAAAAAAAAAGAATGAATTAGTTATCTATGTCTATGTTTATACGTGTGGGAGATGCATAATATCTTATTCTAAGTTGAACTTCCAGTCTATTGTGTCTCTTTCTAACCACTGTTTAGTATACGCGAGAGTGAAAGGGATAGCAATATAACGCATATAAATAATATGCAATAAAAAGAGATAGGTGTGACAGTAATGCCAATCATTTCTTTAAATTAATACCTATGTAATATTTTTATTTTAGTGTTATTTTATAGCACATATTTCTCTGAGTAAATTATTAGTCATGTTGGATCTTACAACACATTTTACTTCATTTTTTTTTTCATAATTATACAAAAATTGTTGCGCAGTGAAATTGTGAACGCGACGGTTGTGGGGTCGGTTCCTAAGCGATAGAATGAATTTATTTATATTTTAAAAAATCCAAAGAGTATGGTGAATTATTTAAATATTACATATAGTACGAACATATATAGTACAATAGTGTGCCTTCTCGAAGAAAATAGATTAAGCGCTAGCAAATTTGTATTATATACAATAGTTGTTTTACATTTAGACTAGTTTTCTCCTGTAGCTTCGCCCGCCTTTTTAAATATTTAGGGTTAAGGTCACGTGACACATTCTTAGTACTCTAGCTATGTTTGATGACTCTGTGTGACATGGAAATGATCATCGTGATGTAATATACAGCCTGGACTTCGTTAAATGTAAATATTAAATAACAAAATATTATAAAATATGTTACATTTTTTTTATTTCCTTGCTCTTAGCAAAGCGGCGAGATAACACGGCGTTGAATTACGCACCACTGAATTACTTGAATTATCACGTAATGTCTTGAATTCGAGTGGAGAGTATAGAAAGGGATGGTTCTAGCTAATAGGTATGTCAAAGTCCTTATATTTTGCTCCTCATATTTTTGTTATATAAAGAATATCATTTTACATTCATATACAAATGGACAAATTTATATATTATTTAAATTTAAATAAATTATATATAATAAATAAATTATATTTTTATTTTACAGTGTTTTATATCAATAAGTTATGATGGTTGCAGTTGGAGGGTTAAATAAATACGAAAATTCCTTATAAATATTTTTATTGTATTAAAATGTCAATTATTATATCGATTTGTATTAATTTTCGTTTCTCTGGTAACAAGGTAGGGTGCAGCGTTGAGTTCCGCAATTCACACGCTTGAGTATAAGTTCTCTCTATTAGAAATAAGTTAATAATAAATTAAGCAGAGAGTTGGTATTTTATTAAATTAAAAGATCTATAAAAAGTTATATTACAATAAAAATATTTACACGTGGTGCCTGTTTTTATTATATATATATATATATATATATATATATATATATATATATATATAATATATATATATATATATATATATATATATATATATATATATCTACATATATATACATATATATACATATATATACATATATATACATATATATATATATATATATATATATATATATATATATATATATATATATATATATTATATATATATATATATATATATATATATATATATATATATATATATATATATATATATATATATATATATATATAAAAATTGATTTGACAGACGAATAAAGTAATCCTATAAAATATCACCATTCCACCATCATTCATGTGAGGGTGACCTTCAGGCTTCAAGTTCATTTATAATCCTTTATATAAAATGAAACAATATAATTTATTACAAAAAATAACACTTAATAGTTTCTTTTACTCATTCAATACTTGAATTTTATTATATTTTGATTTTTTTTTACTTCTATCAGGGGATTTATCACTTTATAGTTATATACCTAAAAAGAAAAAAATGTTATTAATGTATAGTAACTTTGTTATCTGTGTGTCAGTTTGCCTGTCAAGACCATATTTCTCAAGAAGGTATTGCTGAAATTAATGGCAAATAAACCAGGCCCATAGTCCTTTAGCAGCACAGAAATAATAAATACTGAAATATAAGAAATGGTACATACAAGCAGTACGCAAAAAACCGTTACAAATTTATGTTTATAGTTAATTTCGTTCGCTATGAGTACATATGCCCACAAATATGTGCTTATCGATACGCCTACTATCATTATTAAGGCTTTCTAGACTATTATGTAGTGGAGAGAGACTGTTAACTTAGTCAACTAAACCTAGTCTTTCCCATGTAGAAGTAATTTTTTTTTGTACCTACTCCAATAATGCGTGGATAAAATCCAATACAACTTAAATAACTATCAACGCTTACTACGTAATAAAGATCGAGCCCTTTGAACTAATAAATCGTAATTTGGTAGATATTAATAAATTAATACTGCGCTAATTTGACATTAATTAACCTAAAAACTAATTTAATTTGTGTTATTGTATAATAATGTCAATGCCATATGATATAATTTTTACACCAATGGCGTAGGATACATTTTAATGTACGATTTTGCCGCTATATATATATATATATATATATATATATATATATATATATATATATATATATATATATATATATATATATATATATATATATATATATATATGGGCGGAAAAATCTTATCTTAGATGTAGTAATTGCTTCTTTTTCACACACAAAGAAAGCCTAGTGTTAAGACACTCCGTTGCCCACTCCCCACCCTATTTTCATATAGCGTGTTGAATGGCCGAACTCAATGCCTCAGCTTATCTTCTTATTAGATAAGGAAATAAAATAATTCATTTTCTCGCTCCGGTTTCCACTAGGCGCGGGTTCAAATCCCTCTACTTTTAAAATTTTAATCATAAAATATTAAGTAAAGATAGTATTCTATCTTGCCAAAATATTATACTTAACACTGATCTTTGGGTAGCGGAATTTGTAAAAATATTCCTACACAGATTTTAACAACGTAAAAAGTCGTAAAAACCATATAAGAATTTCCACGTAGCGTAATGAAGAACCTTTGGCTAACTGGTCGGAGCGCTTGGACGGTTTCCATGAGGCGCGGGTTCAAATCCCACTGCGTTCTAATTTTTAATGTTTTTTTTTAATATAATTAATTTCCTCGTGTACAATCAGACGCTGTAACGCTGCGCCACTACGGTCATCTAGTAAAATGATGTCAATTAAATTAATAAACAAAAAGCTATTATACTTACGAAGCTTTGTCCATTAATATAATAATACAGGAAATGGATTGAAATTAAAGAAATATATCACTTTCTTACATATTTAATCTGCATTTTAAAAAATCACAGATAAGTACCAAATTATAATCCTAAATGTATCACCATCACATTTTATTTTTAGATAAGTAACAAAAGTTCAAAAAAACGTATAGATTTTTTTAACTTATGTTGGCTTTTGTCTTGTTATGCTCTTATATTATATTTAAATCCTTAGATTCCATGGCACTTAACGAATACCGTCTTAAGACACGTCGTGGTTGTTGGCCACACGTAAATTTGAAGCCCAATAAGAAATTCTATGGTGTCACAAGCCATGTGGATCCCATAGGAGTTGAGGGCTCTAGACGTAATCACTACGATGATGAAGTTTACATGATATCAGTCCTTTTTAAATATTAAAATAATAGAAAAAAACATAGTTGTATTTGGATTTAAATTGTAAGTAGAAATCCTAATACTTACAGTACCTACACCTACTTAAGATACTAATGGGCCAAATGACAGATGCACAGGAGGCACAACGGGTGTGGGTCCCAGATCTTCGTCTGTACAGTTATGATTTATTAACATTGATACAATGATAGACATAAATATAGCCATCGTCGCCCAAAATATTAGAATTAGGCAAACTCTTGCAGCTCTCCAGGGAAGTTCCCGACGAGCATTTATTACTTCATGATGTCTGAGTGGCCTGCAAAAAAAAAGAAATATATTTTTTTTCTAATAATTCACACAAACAGGGGTATTTTAATAGAGAATCTAAAAATATACACTCAAAATAACTTATAGCAATCAAAAGTTACTACTGAACGTCATATTGCAGAGCTTTGCCACGACATGGTCAACGTCATATGGTCTTGGAGTGGAGTGTCAGCGCAACCTTTGTACGTATGTTATTACAAACATCAGTTCGCTTGTTTACAAGACAAACTGACATCAGATACGTATTGATTAAAATACTGTTTATAAATACAATAGAATAGAATAGAATAAACAAAAAATTTATAGGACCTTAGATCGAATTGGGACAGTTCCAAAAATTATTTTTTATTCACTGTACTTTATTCACTGTAAAGATAAATTTTTTCATGAACGCGTAAGGAGGAGTAAGCAAGGGGATATTTATATTAAATATCCATGTTTACAGTTCCCAGGTGTTCAGTTGACTTACAATGACGAATTGATGCGGAACCCTAGGTGCACGAGTCCTATTCGCACTTGACCGATTTTGTTTCCATAATAATCTTGCAACTGATTAAATTTAAGATTACAAGGTAATTTTCCTCTAAGCGTTTTCCTTTAAATGTCCAGTTTTAAATCTTCATCAGCGTCTTTAAATTCTCATAGATTTTTATGTTGAGACTAATATATTATTCATTTGTAATATTCTTATTAATATAAAATATAAAATAGAAATTGAGGTGACCTTAAGCATATATTGTTTGTGTATTTTATTTGTATTAGTTTAATCGTTAATTAGTCTAAGATATGAGCAACAGGTAGTTAGTTCTATATGTATACCATGTTTGAGTATGTTTGTATATATGTGTGTGTGTGTGTGTGAAGTTCATTTTTATTAAAAAAATAATATCGGTCACGTGTGAGTCGTATTTGCGCACCAAGGGTTGCATACTAATTTCAAAAAAAAAAAGCAAATGGAAATAGCAAAGAAGGAATTGAAATCTCAGAATGACAAGTGTATAAAGAACAATCATGGCTATTAATAAAAGTGTGCGATAAAAACCTATCTTATTATTTGACATGTTCTCCGTGTCTGTAATAATTTATTAATAACACGCATCATTATTACAGATAAGCAACATTGTATAATAATATGAGGAAAAGGAAATAATAATTAAATATACAATTGATGTTTGAAATAGAATTGATGCCGTAGGAAGGGATATCTGTGATAGTATCTAAATGTTTAAATTATATTAGCTATGTTCTGGAGTTTACTGTACTACAATACTATATGCTTGTACTAGCACTTTTCCATGTGGAACCACTTTGTTTATGAAAATTAATGAAAAATATATACATATATGTGAAAATAGTCATTTTATATACATTGTTTGGTCTGGGCTGATGGTACTCGCTCGTGTTAAACGTGGTTTTTTGCCG
>JAXRJS010000067.1:9232500-9475000 GCA_037127375.1 Dione juno
CAACAAGGTTTTCATATTTTGACTCAGTCTAGAGTCGAACGTGTACTTTTTGCACGAGTTCTTACATAAAATACCAGAACTGATTTCCTTAGACTTTTATATTTGCACCTGAACTACCTGTGCCGGTAACCTATGAAAGTTGCATATTATAAATAGTGACGTACCGACCACTTCAACAATGATCGATGGCGGGCTGTCAAACTGACAGTGTCAAGGTCGAGTTTGACAGCTGTCAAACCGCCCAGACAGTGGTTGTCAAAGTGGGCTACGCTGAAAAACGCGGTGCTGTCATGCCGTAATGGATAGCCTTCCGTTGTGCCATGACGCCATGTTTGTTACGGGGCCAACGAACTGTGGTCGATATATATATATATATATATATATATATATATATATATATATATATATATATATATATATATATATATATATATATATATATATATTTTATATTCATAATAGTATGTTTTTTTCAAACTCCCATTGATATTTATATTCCCGAACAACGCTAAGTGCTTTGGATTGTTAATTAAAGATTTTTTTGTCTGTGGTAATTAATGAATCTATTTTTTAGAGTATTTTTAACTTAAAAGTTGACAGGTTATCGAACTCCATTTTTAAAACGCTACAGATGAAAAATGTTAGATGATAAAAAGCCTTAGGACACATGGAATTATTATCACAGTAACAAATTAAGCTTGTTAGATTAAAAGTTGTTTTTGTCTGTTTGTCTCTTATTCCATATATAAATTATATTCTTTCCAAAGAAAAATAGATAATACTTAATGGCTTGTGATGAATATTGTTTTAAATTATAGATATGAAATAAATATATAAGAATATTTTAGTCATTACATTGATACTGTTGTGATATGACACTAGTCTAGTCTAAACTAGTGGACATAATTTGTCTCGTCAATTAATATAGATCCCAAATTCGTTTTATTTTCAACTCAAGAGTTGTTTATCCATACATATAGCAAAAAAAAATGTAATTTATAAAGAAAGTAAAACTAAATATAACTGCAACTTATTCATACCAAAATTACTTAACGTACGAAAATGATATGAATAGAACAATTAGATTGAAACGGTAAGAAACAACAACGTATAACGATCAAGGAAGGTCGTTCATATCGACCACTCCAGTATGGACTCGGCCAATAAATTAAACAGCTGTCGAGTGCCCTCAGAAGACAACTTTCTAGAAAATTCCAACGAGATATTTTCGGCCACAAACCAACCGAACAACATCGTAAGCTAAGCGGTTTTGACGTAACTAAAAACAAACACCGAACTATGGTATAGGTACTAAGTATCGATCTGTACCGCATCGTACCTACGGATGATGTACCTAGAATATACCCCTCCAAGGCATCGACCCTCGTACCTGGCAGACAAAAACATACTCTAAGTTCATACAGCATGCTCTCTTTTCCTATAACTGACACCCCCTTTCTTATGACGATTCCATGTCTGCGAAATCGTGTCGGTTTTCGATAAGACAGTAAAAGACTTGACCGGTGTACGCGATTATGCCTCTTATTGGTTGGCGGAGCCGATGGGCGGTCTGCCCGCCCTATCTTGGGCAGCAATTAGGCAAGTTACTTCGCGTTTAGAAATGCATCTTTTTATTACGTATTTTCACGGTCGGCTTGAACCCGACCATTGTTATTGTAAACCTATTTCTACTCTTAATATTATTATTTCACATAATTGTTTGATTATGATGAGAAACTTTGGACTTACAAAGCTCCTGTACGCCGCGTCTTTTGTTTTTTATACACATTAGATGTTAGATAGCGTTCGTACATCATATTTTATGATAACATCCACTTTTAGTGTAAATTAGGCATTGTTTGAAGCTTTTAGTGTTTTGAAACGTTTCATGATAAGAACTTATTGAAAGGTGTATTAAAGACAAATTTAATAATAGATTATATATATATATATATATATATATATATATATATATATATATATATATATATATATATATATATATATATATATATATATATATATATATATATATATATATATATGATAATGGAATATATGTTATGCTATTTGTTTATAAATGATTAATAAAAAGATTTTCTTTAAAAAAATCATAGAGAGAGTGGAGTGATTTTTAACTACATTTACCACTTGTTCTACAACTAAATAAAACAAAAAAAAAACATATCAAATAATAATGACATATACATACATATATAAGATGGAAATATCAATTTCGGCGTAAATTTTTACCATTTTAATTTCCTCCGGCTAGATCGATAAGGATCAGGGTTACCAGAGAGCTATGGGCACACCATTAAGGAAATTGCTTTATAGACCCCGGGATATTGCCTGCGTGTGTGGGGTACCTTCGCTATGTGAAAGCTTGCAATTTTTTTGTACGTATTTTATTATATGTATATATATGTATATATATATATATATATATATATATATATATATATATATATATATATATATATATATATATATATATATATATATATATATATATATATTTATATATATATATATATATATATATATATATATATATATATATATATATATATATATATATATATATATATATATATATATATATATATATATATATATATATATATATATATATATATATATATATATATATATATATATACATATATATATATATATATATATATATATATATATATATATATATATATATATATATATATATATATAATTTCATAAAAAGCTAGCTTTCGTTTGATACATTCCCTGTATCCGAGCCAGCTTTTATCTCAGGTGTAATGTGGCCTAAAGCCATATTCGATATACTATTATTTTATTATACATATACTTTTTATTTTGTTATTTGTTCCACAACAAAAAGTATTGCTCTCTAACTTGTAGTTCCTGAGACAAATGCTTTCAAACAAAAATAAACAAACTCTTCAGCTTAATATTAGTGTGCATTAAGTGTTATTCAGAAAGTTAAGCTTTATTTTGTTTAAACAACATTTTCTCCTTTGACTTTAAACATTTCACTGCGCTAAATTTGAACCCATATACACCGTTGTGACGCTACCACGAAGCTTTCTTATTTAACCAATCAAGGTATATGATTATTTTAAACATATTGTTATTAATATGAACAGTACAAAATTTAAGACAAGGGTCGGTTTTAACTACAAATTTCTAAAAAGCTTTAATAAAAACAGTCGCTTCACAAAATCCGCAAAACAAATACATATATCGTACAAACATAACATAATACATATCACAGCTTAAAAAGTAATAAAAAAAAGTTGAAAAAAAAAGTTGAAGAAAACGATTCTTAGGACATAAAACACGGGGATGTCTCAAGAGAAATAGTGATTTATCGTGAGAAGACACTGTGGCCCTTTCAGGTATACTGGCAGGTGTTAGTTTTGTTGTTTTTTTTTTTATTTTTTTTCCATGACATATTTCGTTTATTCTGTTAGATATATAAAATTGTTTTGTTATCTGGAATAGATATGATTTATGAGTTAAGAAATTAAGTACCAATAAGATCGTTTTTTATTGAATTTTACTATGTTAGAGATGAAGCTTTTAAAGCACAGAACACGGTCTCGCTGTACATTAAAAAAAAAACGGAGTGTTCACAAAATAAACTCTATCACATTATCATGTATAAATATATTATTTTCTTTAGTATAGGCAAAGTTAACCTAGTGTCAAGACTCACTCACACTCTGCGAGTTATACTCCTATACCCGGAATAGAAATGAAACCTACCATTGCATTTATAAACGGATGCTGCACCACTGTGCTAAGATACCTTAAATCTTCTGCCTGGTATTGGTCGCGGCTTCATTTGCCACGGTCTGCCTTCTAAATAAGCTTACTCTACTTTGCTCGGTCTTTAACATAACTAAGTTACCTTATATATATGTATATATATGTGTATATATATAACTTTCTATAATAAATATAAACAAAGTATAACACGAAACGAGCTAAAACCAAAAACAAATTGTAATTCATAGTAATTAAACTGTTATTTTAATTGACGGTTCAAACAAATTATGCCTCAGCCTACATCCATACACTGTTATTATGTAAGAAGCGATTCGGATCTAAACAATTGTTGATTCTGGAAACGTCGAAAAGAATTATGAATGTGTAATCAAGAAACGCTATTGTGTTCATTTTTTGATTTCTCTTATCTTTTATCTAATTATACCTGTATTGGTTGTGTATCGTCTAGAATATAAATATTCTGACACTTTTGATTAAGCAAATTCTTGTTCTGTGTTCATTAAATTTACTTTTTTGATATTAAATTGTTTTAATTGTAAGTTTTATCTGTCTGTCGAATACTTGGTTGTAGTTTGCCTGTGCGTTGAATGTAATGTAAGCCATTTCTATTTTATTAACGGATGGACGATGCTTGTCATTTTACCTAGCAGTTCCCAAATGCCATACTAAGTCTTCAGCTTAGTTATATTAGTGTAGTAGTAAATATATAGGGACTCTAGTGGCAAAACACTCCGCCCAATCGAGCGATGCTTTGTCATCTTACCAGAGCAACGAAATATATATAATCTATTCTTGTATAGGAATTGAACCCAACGACCGTCGCACTCACAGTCACTCGCCGAGCCGCTACGCAACAACGGCCTCTTACACATTTAAAACTATTATTAAATAACATATGTATTACTCAGAGGCCGTCACGCACACCCGCGTACGCCAACAGAAACGCAGGCATATTTAGACAATTTCCTCAGCAAATAACAAAACGCAGGGCCTCGCCCCGTCCCCTCCTCACCCACCTCTGCACAGCATAAAGCATCGCCACCTATTCAGATATTCACCAGGTTATTACAATTTTTCGCCTTATGAATATCGTCTAACCTCGCCGTACCCTCCGCACCCTCGAGGGTGTCACACCTCAGCAATTTTATTTTAATTCTTATTTAGAACGACGCCTTATTTCGGTTACAAGATTTTTACTATTTGTTTACGATGTTAACGTTTTTTAACGGGACGGGGCTATAGTCGTTTTTCTCAACGATCCAATCCACCGTTACGCGGTCTCCCTCACTGGTACAAATTGGCCATTTGAGTGTCTTATAACGTGACTCCGCTGGTGTCGTGGTGTTGTGTTGTGGTGGTGGTACTTCTTGAAATGAGCACGATTAATGTGGTATCGAATTACCTATAGAGAATATTTTACCCGCCGTACTGTTTTTGCGTAGTGTTTAGAGTTTTATCTTCACATTCTATTCGGCATATAATATAGGACTGGGTGGGGAATTAAGTGTTAAGACACTCCGTCCCCCATTTTTTTTCAATTTAGTGACAAAACTCACCGGCGCGCGTCACCTTCTTGGCATAGTGAAGAAATGTAAACAATCCTTGCACTTCCTTGGTAACCGACAACTGTCACGTTTACAGGCGCACCGCGTCGTGTCTCTGCGTCAACTGTAGCTCTAAATATGCGTAGAGCCACTAGATAACGGAGAGATTCGACACAAATTTCTCTACCAAAGTGCAAGTGAAGAGTGAAACAAAATTACAACGCGCTTTTAAGGCAGTCCTCGACAAAAGCTCGGGTCAAGGACTTTTATTTTCATAAAATCGAATGTTCATTTGGAGTAAAGCGTCATCGCACCACTATCAATCATACATGCACCATTGCGCCGCTTTTGTTCGTGTTGCGTATTTCGAAAAAGGTGTATAGCGTACGAGAATTATGGCAGTTGGTACCTTTTCGCACTGCACAATCGATTCCTCGCACTAAAAATACTGTGTTATTGCAATCGCTATTATACAATTGAATTATTAAAATGAAGAGTCGATAATTTTAATTATTTGTGCTCGTCTGTACGTGGTTTGTGTTTGTTTTGGGAATAATGGGTCTGTTTTGTTTAGATTACTACTTGGGTAGGTATTAATTTACAAATAGGTATACCTATAAGGTAGTAAAAATATTAATTAAAACTTAATAAAAAATCTAGACAGTACCGTGCTTTTAAATCTAATATATTATATTTTTTTATTGTCCCATAGGTATGTGTCGCATTTAAAAACCACTAGGCGTCCAAAACCAAGTTGACTTTGATATTTCAAGCGAGATTTGAACCTACACTTAACTGTTTGGCATCAAATATTTTAACTTGGGAATATTTTATAAACAAAACGAATATTTCCCGTTTCATCGTAACCCATAGGCCGTAATATACTTATACAGTGTGACACCGTTAAAAAAGTAGCAAAATTGCTAATGGTGTATGATATTGCCTCCCCTATTTTTAGGGTAAGAAACACTGGGGTGGCAACACCTTCGCGATCCCAGGAGGTGTTTTTTTTTTCAAGTATTTTTTTTCTCTAGATGTTTTTTACGTAATGACGTCGAGGTCCTGTGAGACTTGGGCATATCCATTAGATAGGATAAATGTTGCAGTTTATTTGTAAAAATGTTAGGCCCTGTATAGTGTTACATTTTGATAGGGATGTACTGAAATAATAAAAAAAAAATGTAAAAATGTAGCGTAGCTATAGGCTAAACGGCTAAAGCTGTCGAAAAGTTATGCTAGAGGCTATCGTACCTCACTACCACTGAGCACTGCGAGTGATCTGTCTTTAAAATGGGTGGGCTGTCGTGGGTTCAATTCCTCTCTCCTCGTTCTGGTGAAACAGGCGCAACGTTGAGTTACTCCACTCAACGTTGTTCATAGAAAAAATGAAAATGAATGCTACAATTTTGTGTTTTTCTTTTTCTAAATTTTAATATTTGTACGTATTTAGTAATTTTTTTGTCTTCACAAAATAACATTAAAAATATTCTGCCCATTTTACTATGGGACTAAAAACGAAATTTTCTTTATTATTGCTCCAATTATATTAAACGAATACCTATTATATAGGAATATAGCGATATTGAGCAACATTAAATATCAATAAGCATATAGCTAATCAAATACATTTTCCTCAGGCAAGTGGTGCGGATCCCGGCGAGAGTGGTCGTCGCCGCCGGACGTGGCGCGGCGGGTGTACTCCTCAGTGTTTCTGGGCAGCCCTGGCGAATATCCGGGTAAGTTAGAAAAAATATACAAATTACTTCCTCTATGGTTAAATATTATAATTTTTTTAAACATATACTTATAAATAGGTTACATATTTTATTTTTTCCGATAGACTCATTCTCATAGATTCGGATTAAAAAATACTAGAAATATTTTCCTAATACCTAGCAAACATATCGAACCCATAACTGCCGTGAACACTCTGAAGTTTCCCAAGCGTCTTCTCTCTCTTCTATAGCGTCGTCTCTATAAATAATAATTATTTTTTACATAAGTAATATTTGCTTTATTTCACACATAGCAGGGTAGGCAGAGGGTATCTAGTGTAAAGTTGGAATACACTGTTTCCAACCCAGTTAGTTACTGGTTACTAGTTAGGTATAGCACTATTAGGTAATTGTGTCAGGAGGAGAGAGAGGAGAGAGGATCGCCACGATATCCTCTAATTTGGCCATTATTTAATAAATTTAAAAGAAGGTAGACGCAAATTTAGTTTCTACTTTTATCAACAAAAACTACAATAAAAAATTATTTCAATATATATATATATATATATATATATATATATATATATATATATATATATATATATATATATATATATATATATATATATATATATATATATATATATATATATATATATATATATATATATATATATATATATATATATATATATATATATATATATATATATATATATATATATATATATATATATATATATATATATATATATATATATATATATATATATATATATATATATATATATATATATATATATATATATATATAAAAAATCTATATGAACCGCCGTCTGTCCGTACATGAAATTAGTTCTACCGTCAGTGTTAACAAGTAACAAGTAACAATTCCGCATCTGTCCGCGCTCGCCTTAAATAAATATTTATAAATGCTACGTTTCGTTGACAGTCAAATCGATCTTATAATGATGTGGTGAAAAGCCACGACAAATTTCACGCTTAGACTTGCGACTTACTTTTTGTTGGCCCATTTTGTTGTGTTTTTTGTGAATTAGCGGGGATTTTCGACAATTTTGGATTTTGGAAAGAATTTTGGATTTTGGAAATATTATAATGCAGTGGTAAAGGAGTACAGCGTCTGATTGTAAGCGCGATGATTCTGAGTTCGATGCTTACTCAGGGTAATGTTATTTTCTATGCAATTTATTTTTAGAGCAAAATGCAGCGTTGCGTCATTCAACACGCACAATTATGTATTGATGGTATGGGTGGGGAAGTAGTCAATCCGTGCCCACCACAAAATAGTCTGGGCCCACCCCAGAACCTTTTCCTACCAAAAAATTGGGTAACATCAGGTTCTTCTTCATTAGGCTCTGCCTACCTTGGTATATGGAGCTGTGAAGATGACAAAAAATAAAGATGTATATAGTTCTGAATAAGCCTACGAACCTACGTCCTTTGAACCTACGTCCGCTGAGTTACGCCCAGCAATGACGTCACAAAATTAATTACTTATAGCAATTCTTTAAAACATTCATAATATGTGCCCATTCTTCTTTATTTCTAGAATTAAATTTTACAAGGCTTTTATATATTAATACAAATATAAACTATATCTATAGTAAAATCGCATACAATTTTGTTGAACCCGTTTTTGATATATCTCGTAACAAAAATAAGAACATTCAAATTAATAAATATTAGAATTTAGTACCGAATATTGTCCAATCAAACCACTTGTCATATAACAAAAGATATCGATATACCAACGCCATCTATTAGCCCATTCATAACAATAAAATGAAAGCCGAGCTTCGAGCCAAATTAATACCTACACCATTGTAATAAAGCAACAATTTCAATAGCACAAACGTGCACTTCCACCGTTAAGTACTGTACACGTCAACACCATTCATCTCTTTTCCGCACGTGGCTTTGATATATTGTTGTCTCCCTCGTATCATACTACATCAGCTTCATTGCCCGTTTCCATTACACTAAATCAATTATTCGCACTTAACAGGCATTTCGGATTGTTTTGTCGTTTCCGAAATAAACAAATACTTTTTTTAGTATAAATGTAAAACGAGACTTAGATATATAAATGTTTAGCTCAATTTGTATTGAAAATAAAGTTCAATAGAACAAGTTTATAAATATAAATAATTATTACAAACAATATTATGGAAAAAAAAAGACATATATGTGAAGCGAACAAAGGCTTTAAAGTATAGGTATATGATGTAATATTCCTTAAAGACATTTCCCCAGTACCATTTTCATCACAAAGATGCGGAATAAAATGGTAAAATCGCTAGAAACGAAACCATTATTCGAAGCTTCGTTACAATTCCGATTTTTATCTAACGTCTCGAATGAATGCCGAAGACGGATTACAGTACACAAAAACTGCGATAGAAAAGGACACTCACAGTCAATCGATGCCGTCCTCAAATAGAAAGGATTGAAAGAGAGAGCACGCGCGATCTCGTCTTTACGACGTGTAAAAGAGATATAACAATTCCTTATGCTGCTATTCTTAAGTCATTTGCGCGCTTAAAATAGCACTTTACAACTCAAGAGTTAAGGTCGTTTTTCTATTGTTATTATTGCATAATAACAATTGTAGCGTTTAATACTGAAATGTTATAACTTGATTTTGATCTGTAAGGGATATTAGGCTCAGTGGTTGTGGTGGAAGGTTGATTTTACGTGGTACCGGGTTCAAATCAGGCTGGTAGCATGGTTGCTATGGTGACCCGCTGCGCTGGAATGTTTAGGTTAACTTGAAGAGTTGCCCGCATCAACGATGATTTTCTCATAAATTAGAATATATGTATGTATTGTAGACACAAATAAAGATAGTCACATTCGGCCTTACAGCTGATATTCGCTTTAGTTTTGTTTGTGGAGAGCTTTTTTTTTTCATTGAAATTTGTATTCTTTATTATAAAAGCTATGATTTTGTATTCTTCGTCTGTATTAAAGGCAGTAATAACCGTATGAAATGTTAATGCGGTGCTTAAAGTGCTACTAGCTTGATAGTAACAGGTTCAAATCTAACAATTATTTGCTCTTTACTGTCAATATTACTATAGTTAAGTATGTAGCTAATTAAGCAAATATATTTACTGTTGTTTTATGAAAACAAAGCCACGCTCATCCATCTTATTCCCGGCAATATAATTATATGGGGCTCGAGCTAATTTTGAAAACTTTCAATTCACGCTTAAAATACAAAATTGGGCGAGACGGGTATACCATGCGAGAGTGAGACAGAATGAAATTGCTCAATTTGCGCTCAACTCATAATGTGGCTTCGAGTTTCTTTCCCAAAAAAAATCCAATAAGATCGATCTCTTGCCATGTCAGCAAATTGGTGTCCGTTAAGCTTTGTGTGTGATCTTATATATACCTACTAAATAAGATACCAACAATTTTTATTAATATATATTTAAAGGCACAGTGACGCAGTGGAAGTGAGGGCAATCGTTACAGGTTATCACAAGTTACGGAAATATTTATATATAAAAACTATTTAAATTTTATTCACGTTTAAGATTTATTTAATTATTTAATTAATTTATTTATTCTCAACTATTAGATTCAATTTTTTTATGTTTTTACTTGATTCTAATAAAACTATCACTTTAGTAACTAAGCAGGATAGAACCTAGGACATTCCGTTTTTAAGCTAAGTATTGCTTTTATAGCGTATTTCAATTGTATAATATTATTTTATTTGCCTTACAAAAAGCGGGATACCTATATGTTAAGTAAAAAAAAAAACATGCGAAAAGTCTTGCGTGTCGTTATCATATATCGCTGGTTCAAAGCTTACCGCTTGAGCTTTACTATACAATTTAAGTCTCCATCTATTTTGTTTTATATTAAGCCAATAATGTGGTTCCAGTAGAAAGTTTTTGATTGTTGTGTTGTTTAGGACATAGTTTTTTACAGTGTCACGATATACGTATACATTCTATATATCATAGAAGACCTAGTGTCTAGACACTCTGTTTTCCGCGGTTCACACGAATTAAAAAAAATCTTTTATACCATAGCGACCATACCAAACCCTGAGCGTGGATCAAGTCCATATACCTCACAAAAGATTTCCCATAGGATCCCATAAGATTTCCCATTTCCTATATGTTTAATTATTTCTTAATATATCTTTAAAATATACGCATATTAATAAATAGAACTTCTTATCGTCCGACTACATTCGCTTTGTACCAACACTCCACAAAAAAATTGTATAAGCGTACAGTTAAAAAAAAATAGTTTTAAACCGTCCCGAGTTGTCGACGCGACGATCGTTCACCGGTCGCGAAAATTGCATCGACTTTACTCATCGGTGACTGTACTGTAACGCAATTAAGCTCGGCCTATCTATCGATGGGGAGATAGCTTGGATTTTACTGCGGAACCTGTTTTTAGCAAGGTTACTTTATTTAATCTGCATATATATATATATATATATATATATATATATATATATATATATATATATATATATATATATATATATATATATATATATATATATATATATATATATATTGGCTGTTTGATATAATTTTGAGTGATATTTATATCTTTTATAAATTTAAGCTGGGGTTCGAAGTTTCATCGATGACTCAATGAGTGAGCAATCACTTCCATCTCCACAAGCACCAAGACATCGTATTTTGCCATTGTTACCAAAATGTAGATATTCTTATACTTCAAAGAAATTGCTTGTTTATTTATGGATACCTGTTACCATCAAGAATATATTCAGTCAACCATAAGTAAAAATGTATTATCGATTTAACAATTTAACTTCATTCTTATAGATTATTAAGTAAAATATATAAAATACAAATCACGTAGCACATCTTGGCGATATTAAACTAAAAAGTACACCAACGCGGACAATTTTGAAGTACTTTGATCGTAAAAATCTTGTCGTTAAATTGATTGTAATATTAATAATAAAGTTAACTGTAGAAGGCAGTATTGCTTGTAACGTCTGTTCCTCATTCTGGAGCTCAAGCCTCCCCTAGCTCTCTGGTCTAGAATTTTATTTATTTATTATAGTAATTGTTAGTAAGACCAAAGAAAGTATTAATAAAGTATAGCACCTAGAATAGCAGTTAGCATATTATTATGAAAAAACGATATTATGTTCCCTTAACTTAAAGTAACATTTCAAAAATAAGCTGAAATAAGTATATTGAATGATTTATCGCTAAATTATAACTAATCTGTCTCAGATCTGGCATGTTCCAGATATTAACAGACAGACGTTTTATATACATATTCAATCTCAGATTATCTCAATGTTAATGCAATCACTTGGTGGTCCATGGCATGAGTGAACAATTTGTGTTTCGTTACACCGGCGCTCTGCTCTGACCTCTCACCTCTCACCTCCAGCATGAGCCGAGAGCCGATTATATGCTAATACAAGAATAACCTGCCATTTACGTAAACGAGAGGTACGATGAATATTCCACTTTGGATTGAAGAAATATTTTATTTCAACTAGCGGCCTGCTGGGCTCTTCCTTCATGATGTTTATGGTGTTATTTCTTTATTCATAGAATTAAAGTAGATTATTATATAAATTATTGTTTAAATATAAATGACAAATCTATTTTTTACCTATATTTTTATATTAGGTATACCTACTACAGCTTTTTTTTAATAAAGGATGAAGTTAACTTAGCTTTATTAAAAATATGCAGAAAAAATAATGTAGTCTTTACACAAAAATAACATTTCTTGTATGAGTTTGCGTCACCAAAATACTTGAAAGCTTTCCAAGTGAAGTGTAGGCGTCATTTGATTAACAAACTTGTATTAAGCTTTGATAACTGTTATTGGTCAAACTTGTTTTTGTTAGTTTATTGTGAGAGACAGTGGGCGATATTACGCGTTAAATATGAGGCAGTGGACATCGGAATGGCGGGCTCTAGGTACCTACAGCAGGTACCTACATGTGGCAAGGAGGCAGCAACTCTTAAGCGCTATGCACACCGACACACCCACGTCTTCATTAAAAGCACTCGCTTATCGTTAAAATCGATCTCGTTACGAACAATGAAATGCGTCGAAACAAAAAGCAGGCGAGCGTCGAACGAACACAAGAAATGTAATCGGCCGAGCGCAGCACCAAATAAAATAAAACCTCAATCAAAAATCTTAAGGCATTCGGTATCATAACCGGAGCGGTGCGTCGACCCGGCCGCCATACGAAAACACCGTGTGAGTTACACGACTGCGACCAAAAAAAAAACAACAAAACTATAATAATGTAACGCACTAAGTATCCGTCTTAAAAATACGCCTCGATCTCCGTTGCGCGCGTCGCGGCATTAGCGCGCCGTGGAAACGCGTCCTCCGCCGTCGAGGAACAATGGTTCCTCAGTGAGGGGTATAGGGTCGGTATTGCGTGCACGGGGAGAGCGGCGAGCGGAGGGCCAGAGGGTAGCGGCGGGGCGCGGCGGGCGCGGGGCGCGGCGGTGATGGATGGCCCAATCAGGCGGCGTGGCGGTGCCGCGCTAATCGTGCAGTGCGCCCCGAGCCGGACGCACACACGCGCGTCACTCACACTCCTGAGATGCCTCGACACGTAAAAGCGCATAGCCTTTCGAGATGCCTGCCGCGGTCCGGCGGAAAATCGATGGAAAACAGAGAACGCCCCTCGAACAAACATGAGTTATTTACGTCTCGATCGATAGCCACCAACTGTTGTAAACACCGCGGAATCGGGGAAAAAACCTTGAAGCACTCACCCTGGGCTATTAACGGCCACGTGACTAATTTCGAGCTGTCACTCGCAGAGGCCGAGCACGTGAGCCGTCGGCCCGCCATACACTTAACACAGATGCTGCATGCTCCAGCCGCGCTGGGTACATAAATACAAAACCTTAATAAAATAAACTTTCGATTAATACTTTGTACAGCGATATATGTATATTTATATAAAGGTCAGATAAATATCACTGCTAAGTTTATCCGAGGCCTCGATATTGAGAGATATGGCCGAATAGGTACCTACATACTCTTCTGTAACTAAACAACGCCGTTTAGTTGCTCGCATTTTAGGCAGAAAGAGAGGGTATTTACCGAATCGAGTTTATTTCTCACGATCACCTACTGTTAAGGAGAAATTTACGGTTTTTGCAAAACATCGACAATTTGGTGCCATTTAAGTTCAAAGTCACCTGTAAAAAGCGTATAGATCTGGCGATTCATTACGACGTCTGAAACGAGTCACATAAATCAACGGCCATCGCATTTTATCAAGACCTCTCTCTAATCCTGCCTGAATTGAAACGAATCTAATGAAACTGAGTAGGTAGGTAGGTATGTGTACGTACACATCCACACATACCTATATATATATATATATAGGTACCTACGGGTATGTTGGATAAAAAACCAACACGGCATCGAGATACCCTACGATCATTTCGACTTTTTTCCGGCCTTCGGTCTCGAGGCGTGCGTTTTTTTTTTATATATATATATATTTTTTAATGCTGTCTTGTAAGTTTTTTTGTTTGCCTTTTCATAAATATTTTAGAATCGGATTCATTCGGGGACAGGCGAGGCGAATGGATTAGGATTTAGATATTTTCGGGGCGAGTAATTTATGCTGCTCTTTGTTGAGATATGAATAATGTGAGCTAGTGATAAATCTCCCCCGCTATCGGCTGCTTAGACGTCGGAACTTGCCGTTTGCTTTAATAGTTTCCGCTTTACATTGGCTATCTTGATCCGTAATGGTGTTTGTTTTTACGCTTCTATTGCGGCTAGATTGATAACTTTATGGTGAACTTTGTGGTCAGGTTCGCCATTTAGGTTTAGGCTTAGGAACTGAAGGTTGATAGATTGACGGATTGAGTAAATGTGATGTTTTGATAATAAAACGTGAATATATTAAATAATTATAATATTCTCGTTGTAAACACGGATGGCTGTTTTTGATATTTCACAGCTACCGTTTGTATAAGATGTAGGTATGTAGGTTCAAATATATTCTATAATTTTTACGATCCGGTCAGACAAAGCACGGGGTTAAGTTCCACAAATGCACATAAATGTGAGCGGAATATAGAGAGATATTTTCTATATGCGGAGAGATATTTTCTATATAGGTATCGTATAGAACAGGAACTCCATAAAATATATATGAAATAAATTTCTAAAAATATTAAACAAAATTAAGATATTTTATTGAAAATCGATACACACAACACGGTATTAACTGCTACATATCGATATCAAAAACTAAAAAAAAGGTATCAAATTCTAAAACAATTTAAGTGGCTCCCATTTAAATTCCAATAAAACTGATTTCAACTATACTAAAGTACAAGCAGCTATTCGGAATATGCGGCTCGTTTAAAAAACCCTTAACGAAATTATTAATGTAACAAAAAACGCGCCCAACCCGATGATTTACCGACGTCAATCTTGACAGCTCGTAGCTTTGTTTGACCAAAATTATAGTAATTTTATATAACATCCATGCACTTAGAATGGTTTAAAAAACATAAATCCAATGAAAAATAGCATAGGTAGTACCCGACTAATAGATAGAATGTGTAAGGAATGTAGGTTATTTTTTTAATTGGGTATAGGCATTAACTCCATAGGTAGGTATATATATTTAAGATATTATGATAATGTAGAGGCGTGAAACTCTGGAGGCAGATAATGGGCATGAACATAGACGCTGTCGTAGTTTGGTACACGCGATGGGTGCTGGTTCGATTCACACTCAGGGGATAAAGAATAAAGAAGTGAGGAAGAAAGACAGGGTTGCTTAGTAATAGGTTACCTTTAGCTACCTTGGCAGTATCTTCTCTATAGAAACAGTTTAGTTCAGTTCAGTTTTTCAGCAAGTAGAGTACATAATCAGGAAGAGTGTTCCTATACCTACCTATATGTAAATTAAAATAAAACCTTTCAAAGTTTCGGTAATGCGTTATATACTTTATTACCATCCGGGTTCTACCTACACGACATTCAGATTCCTTTTTTTTTTTTGTTAAAATTTAGTTATGCATTTTGCATTTTTTCATTTTATTTATAAATGGCCATTACGAATGTATTTTATTCATTACATTAACATTTTTGCCAAAACACCCTAGTGATGGAATCATTCGAATTTCAAACAATCGTGTCCAGTCCATCACACAACCACTGCACCATGATAGCGCGATTTAAAATGATAACAAGCTGCATAAATATGAAAATCGCAAAATTTATAAGCATCTGTACCTATAGTCCTTGTTAAATAAATTTTGAAAACGTAACTCGCGTCCTCAGTCCTCCGTCCTCCATCCCGCGACCTCTTTCTCTGTAGGTATCACAATAAAAACGGGGATTTGACAAGATTAAAATTGTAATTCAAGTTATTTTTGACGTGCGTCTTATTGCTTTTTCGCTACGGGCCGTTGTTTTTTTTTTTTTGCGTTTAACCGTGAGACGGTGTAATCCTGGACGCGAAACGAATAAATAAACACAAGTAGGCATGTATAGTATACGAGGGGAATATGCGAGTTGACATAAAATCTCCATATATTCTTATTTATTAATTGTACAGATAATAAAGTATGAAGTTCTTATTTTTTTTTAATCTTGACCAACTTACTTTGGCTGAGTGGGAGTAAATTGACTTTATTAGTGTTTTTTTTTCTCATTTACCACATTAAGCTGTGTAAACGGAGAGAAGAGAGCCATTCAGTATGTCTCCATATAGAGAAAGTCCAACAATTTCAAATTTCCCATCCCTTAAGTGGAACTTGAACACACGTCCATTGCATATAGGTATATACCTATATAACCAAAGTGAACCACGATGACGTCATTCATTTACAAGAAACCATAAAAATAGATTTCTACGAAACAAAAATTTATTAAAATGTCATCCTATAACCATATACGTACATTTTATTATTTTTTATTACAATAATATAAACAATTTGTGAAACGTCAAAAGATTAAAGCCACCTACTGGCAATAAAATTTCTTTAAAGGCTTAAGAAAGGATTTCTCATTACATTATATGAGTGATTTGATAGCTTGTTCGAATAAAATATCGCTTTTGGCATAAACTCATCGTGTCTGGGACACTTTAAATTAAAAAAAAAAATAACAAAGTACACCGACCTCTACAGTTTCCCGCCGAGCTGTCAATATTCATTTTGAAATGCGGTTACGGAATTATATAAGATTTAAATAAAAGTAAATGTTATTTGAAAATAATTAAATTTTATTGTGTTGTTTATTTTTTTTTCGTAAGTAGGTAGTATATAAATAAAAACTTAAAAAAAAATAACGTAAACATAAAAGTTATTATGGAGCAGCGGGGCAGTGTCTGGTTGTTAATGAGTTGGTTTGGGGTTCGAATCATCAAATTATATATACATTATTATATAGTAGGGTTTCGCCACTCAATTAGCAATGCCTAGAATTAGTACAGAAAGTGAATAGAGGAGAGGCTTGCCACTAAGCTTTCTTTATAAATAGCGGGTTACAGCGTGAAGCAAATAAAGTTTATTTTATCTCAAAACAACGATGTGGCTGAGTGAACGTGACAATAGTTGGTTCGATTATTATGTACAAGGTTATAACAAGAAGCTTATAAATATAATAAATACGTCACATTAGGGATCGTGGACTTACACATTCATATTTCATGCTACCACTTACTTTAAATATAAAAAGAAATCAGTCAAGCGCGAGTAGTATTCGCGCACCGTGGGTTCCGTACCTATTTCATGATTG
The DNA here is from genome assembly GCA_037127375.1 of Dione juno. Taxonomy (NCBI): domain Eukaryota; kingdom Metazoa; phylum Arthropoda; class Insecta; order Lepidoptera; family Nymphalidae; genus Dione; species Dione juno. The sequence goes on from JAXRJS010000067.1 coordinate 9,250,346, forward strand.
CAAGTATTCTTTCTGTTGACGAAATATTCTTTTTTAATTTTTAGTATTTGTTGATATAGCGTTACCTAACGGAAATACATCATTTGTTATAATTTTGAGTTTTCACAGGTGACAGACAGACAGACAGCGAATAATAATATTGTGACGTTTTTACCTTTTACCTTTTAGGTACGGACCCTAAAAAAATACATCCATTATTTACCTATAACCATCTGAAAAACCCACCACCACTTTGAACCAAATCAATCGAACAATCGATTGATTATAACATAACAAAAAACCAAAACCCACATCAACTCTATATAGCAGGTAGTACGACTCTACACTATACCTATGGGTACTACATTGGTTCCCACATCGCGCACCTAACTGCACTCGATCACGGCCATTGCCAGCGATTACCGCTAATGTAACGTGTTGGTGATTTCAAATAATCACGCTGTTCACCTAGACATGGCTATTTAATCACATTCGATGGACTTTATGATGGTGTAATGCGGAATAAATAGATATAGAAAAAAAAGCTTTGGTGTATGTATGTGTGGTGTATGTATTTAATACCTTAGCTATACGTCTCGACTCCACCAGTAGCTGTATACTACCTCAGTACAGGTACATAGAGAACTTGGTGTTAAAACTTTCTTTCATTAATTGTTACCTCGGGCAATTATAATAGGCAATATACTCTCGTATTTGTCAACAATGGGGACAAAGCCACATGTAAAAACTAGTTTAGACTAGTATATTTAGTATAGAACCCGTGAAAGGTCATCCTCATCAGCGTATCTTCGTCAACTGGTGGACGTGGGCTTAGAAGGCAGAAGGACTCTTCTGAGTTAAATAGTTAAATATACAGTCCTTTATAGCTTTAGTTAGATATTAATAAATATTGAAGCGAAAATTTAACCAGAAATGATATTCATTGTGTACTAATGTTATGACTAATATTGGAATTCGGCTATATATATATATATATATATTATATATATATATATATATATATATATATATATATATATATATATATATATATATATATATATATATATATATATATATATATATATATTCTAAGACTTAAAATAAATCTTATTTGTTATTTAAACATATATAAAGTGAAAACATATATCTATCAATATTATTTCTATATATCTATGATAAAAAATGTAACATTTATAACAACCACAAATCATGTCTAAAAAATCGTCTACAGATAATAAAATAAATACAAGAGTTAACAAGAGTGAGAAGTGCAGGCTGTTAGAGCTGCGGTTTTTGTCAACTAAGCGTCAAACCGCATCGCGTTATGTCAAAGAAATCTATTATCATTGACAATGTGTTTTTTTTTTAATTTGGCAGGCAAAGGCATTATTACATACAGATATCTAGAGTTTCTTAGACGTATTTTTTTATAAATTCAAAATAGTGTTATATGTCTGTTTATAGTAAGTTTATAGACCATAGCTCAGTCGGAACTGGTCTAGCTGACTGTAATAGCAGCAGGTTCAAATCACACTTGAGGCAATAAACATTGTTATGTTTATAACGAGATGTTTCTCCAGTTTTATTATACTTGCTTAAACCTTCCACAGTAAATGATAGTCATCGATTTTTGATATTTAGTTTTGCTATTCAAATATAGATGGCGTTGTGTTGAAATTGAGGATATCAATTTAATACCATATTATACAATTTAAAAAAAATCCCATACTGTATCCTACTGTGCGTAAAATATATACATTTAGCATATAACTTAACCTATATAGATGTCCCCAAGGACTGATCGAACCTGTAATCTATAGATATATCTGTGACAAGCTGGCAAATAAAATTGAATATATTTTGAAATCAGCTCAGTTCCTAACATTGTCTCTGCAAAGTGTTTATACATCATTACACTCGTACTATAAATCTATATGATTTGGCATAAATTACAATTTTAACGGGCGTCGTCGTGACACCAGTCGGGGAACGTTTAGCAATACCTACACAAAATTAGAACAAAAGATCTCGCTCCAATCAAGATGTGGATGTTGTGAACAAAATGACGTACGGCTAACATTTGTTGTCTCACAAAATTTACAGCTAGTTTTAATATAGTATAGATAAAAAAACATAATAAAATGGCGTCACTAATTGACTTCTTTCTATGCGGTTACTCAAGAAATTCTAGTGTCTACGCTCTCCGTTTTCCATTTTTAATACTATGTGTTTCAATTTTATATAACGAAATATAAACATATTAATGGCTGCAGAAACGAGTGTAAAGTAATTTCTTTACATTACTTTCCCCATTTTCAGCTGCATTTTTGGACCATTTCGTATTGAGTGACAGAACTCAACGCCGCGACCAAATAAAAACATCCACTTCTCGTATGGGAATCGAACCCGTCGCGTTCACAGTAAGACGACCTCGTCACTACTTTTCCATGCAATAAATATTACGTATTATATAATACAAAATAAATAAGTTAATACTTTAGTCTATTAATAGTAACACCATGAGCCGTCGATGGGTATAGAGTGCAGGCCGGCGGTTTCGCCAAATTTCCCGCGGCCGACGCTTCCGTACGCAACGCGAGCTGTAATTAAAAACAAACGGGCGCACCATTGTTTACGTTTCTGAACGAATTGCCTTTTGTGCGGGATGATGTGTACGAAAATATGCTACGTACGTACACAGAATATTAAGGCAATAAATCCATTGGACATCTTTTTGTTTCATACTTTTGCACAATATGCTAAAGTTGGCTGTATATATATTTTTATAATAATTCGATAATTATAATCGATTACTCGTAAGCGATACAGATAAAATATTAAAACAAATAAATGAGTTTGTTTTTTTTATGATAACATTATTATTATTTTCTTTAATAATCTAAATATATATGAAGTATATATACTTTGATTTAGCACTTAATATCTATTCTGGCATAATAGCTTCTAAGATTTTCATATTAAATTAGGTATTCCAACGGTCTATATTAGATGCGATGTGTCACCCGTAACAAGGTGGGCGGGTGGTGTCCGCTGTAACTGAACTGTCATGGCGATTTGGATAAATATATAATTAGAACCAAACGAATGATGTCACATTTTAGTATTGTGACAGTATCTTAGTTAAGCTGTTTTATATCTTATATCTTAGTTTTGTATAATGTTAAAGAAAGTATGCAAAGAGATTGATAATACAAGCTGGCGTATTAATAAATATAGCTACAATTAACTATGTATGTATAAAATAATGTATTATTTTAGATTAACAAAGTAAACTTCTTGAAAATTGGACAGAAACAGAGTAGTACAATGACTCGACACTAAATCCTCACTGTCCCTACTATAAACGGGAACAAAATCATTTTTATATCCTCTATAAATTTACCTTATTCTAAAATAACAAGTGAATGAACTTATTTTATTGAACTATTAACACTTTTAGCTCACGGCAATATAAACCGGTGTTGCCACCATAAAAATACAAACAAGCTTATTCAGAATCCGCTAAAAGTAGCATATATTCGCCACTTAGCTATTAAGTAGCTTTAGCACAGTAAATTCTGTACCAAAAAAAAAAAAACTAATACACTTTCTCGGTATAACGAATAATTGTCTTTTCTAACAAGCTTTCGGCCTATTTGTGCTGGAGTCGGGGAAAAGTCCATACGACATAAATAACCTCTCTTAATTAAGCAACCGTAAACAAGAATATAGCAATTTCTATTTGGCGTCGGCTCATGTTAAATAAACTTGCAATTTCATGCGCACAAGACGCGTTACGACACATCAATCGAGTTTTAATCCCGCATCGAGTTATGGGAGTTTAAAATCAGTTATTTTATTGCGTATAAATAATAAATACCTCCCTTTATGATATTCATGAAAGTAATGTTTGTTTTTCACCTGATTTATTTAGTTACGGGATCGTAAAACGTTCGGTTTACGAGCACAGATAATGACTCAATTAGATAGATTCGATTTAATATCTGTGCCCGGTGACAGGTAACGTCGGTTTGACATTTGTGAAAATTGAAGTTAAATTTTATGTTGCCATATGCCATTTTTACTAAATAAAAAAAGATTAAATTTTAATCATATGAATAGTGAATAATTTTGAACAAACTTAGATTACATACTCGTGCTTAATAAAGAAAACCTGCTTTAAGTAATGATCAAACCCACGAGCTATAGCTTAATCACTTGCCACTAGACTATAGGTCATTGGCAAGTTTGTTTATGATTTTAACTTACTATATCATTCTATTTAAATACTTATAGAGATTAACGACACTAGCAAATAGTTTTAATAACTTTGATTGTTAATATTCGTTTCGCGTACAGTTCGGTGGCGGCCATAGTTTCGTCACGTTTTTATTCAAATAACAATTAGTTGCAGGCCAGCGTCGTCGAGACCGGCATTCAGAAGTATTTTTGTACTATAGCCGGAACTGCTGTGATACATTAGCATTTTACTCTGAATAAGCCATGTGTTTAGTCTAGGTAGGAATGCAAAGTAGCAGCTAACCGTGTTTGTGTCTGTTGTATGCATTACAATGATATATATATATATATATATATATATATATATATATATATATATATATATATATATATATATATATATATATATATATATATATATATATATATATATATATATATATATATATATATATATATATATATATATATATATATATATATATTGTTATTAATATCCACCACCTCACGAAAATTGCGCAAAATTAGGCGAATTGTCTACTGTGCTATATGTGAGATACAATGTGGAACTAAAACTAAATTTTTTTACAATAGTTATCACTTTTCGTAGCTAAAATAATTTTTTTTATACTCATTTATAGAGAAGTGAATCGTATACTTGGTTATTAATTTGATCATGAACTATGAAATTTAAGAAAAACAATTGTTAAATTCAAATTTATTATTTATAATCACAAACAAGCTTGAAAGCCTACTGTATATTGAAATAAACTAAAAAATATATATAAACAACTTTACCTCGCAACATACAAGGTCCGAAAGTATCGCATCTTGACTGATTAGTGGGGTTGCTTTAATTAAAAAAAAAGGACAACCACTCTTAAAGAAAACCCTATATTTAAGACAATAAGAGCGTCTTTTCCGAAAAAAAAAAAACATAATTCCGTCCACTGCGTCCACGAACGATGACATCGTTTCGATTTCGATAACATATTTTTTTTCTTAGTATTAATTTTCGCCTCCCGATACTAAGATGATACCACGGTCGTGATGTGGCTTGAATGCTTTTTAAGCCTTTTTTCATATACCGACCCCTGCTGTCTCGAAATTGCCGCAGCCTCTTGATACAGCAATAATTTCTGCAACGAAGATAATAATTAAATGAGGGACACTCAATAACTCAAACCATTTAGTGGTATAATAAAATTATTAATAGCATCGTAAAGTTTTTAAAGCTTTGAAAAGCTCAAGCGTGTTATTGTAGAACTAGCTCTGGCTTGAGTTTATGGAGCTTTTGTAGGCGTTTATAAGTTTATCTTGTATGTTAATGTAGAGGAAGGTATTTTTTTTATGTTCATACCTATATCTAATGCGTGCGGGGGATGGAGAGACGCTAGTGTCATTTCATTTTGTTCTTTCCGCGGAATTTGTATAAGTGTGCAATGTTTATAGTTTAGTGGGACGCCATGTTGGATGTTTTATATTCTGTATCCTTAATAAAAATATTAGCAAACCTTTACATTATTAATATCCATGTATGTAAAGAATTACAACTATTACTTGACTTTTGATCTTACCTATCCTGCTTTAAATGAAATAATCATTTGAAGCAGGATAGGTTACGTTTTCCATTTTCCGCTTGGTTTCCAAATATCGTACAATTTCCAATTAGATCTCCGTAATTCCTAACTACATATATATGTCATTCTTCATATCTAAAAAAAATTAATTAACACTTTAAAAATAATTCAAATATATAAAGTTCTCTATCAAAATACTATTATTATTACTATACACTTGAGATATGAACCCACACTTACATACCAGATATTTTACCATGCCTATTGTCAGCTGAGAAACCTAATACGTTAAGAGAGAGATGGAGAGATGGTCGCATCAACTATAGGTACAAATGAATCACAAGAGATATAATGTTACAGACGTACCTACAGCAGTGTTCATAAATACGCGATATGAGGCCGGGATTAATGTGCCTCGCTAGTGCGTGGGCGATTACACTTGCGTTTTATTTTGATTTTTGTTTTTATCTTAACACCAAAGTGATGTTTTGGGATTTTTTTGCTTTTGGTTGGTTGCTTTGGTATCTGGTAGTTTTTGTAGGCTTCCGTTGGCTAAGTAGGTGAAGAGAATTATGGGATGTATGGTTAACCCGCAAATGTGTTATTGGCATTACATATGTTAACACTAAAAATGTGGGACTATATTTTAAAGTTAGGAACGGGAACTCTTTCCCTACACTGAAATAAAGTACGTTGAGTCATTGAACATAATCACACTTTATTTTTTAGGGTTAACGGCAAGGTAATAATGGGACTCTATTACTAAGACGCCGCCGTGTCAGTCTGTCTGTCACCAGGCTGTATCTCATAAACTATGATAGCTAGAGAGCTGAAATTTTCACAAATTTTCTATTTCCTATATTTTATATTTGCTATAACAACAAACAAGTGCTAAAAATAAAGATCATCATCATGAAATAGGCACGGAACCCTCGGTGCGCGAGTACTACTCGCACTTAACCGATTATTATATAACATTTTAACAATATTTTCCTTTAACTTTTGTTCATTTCAATATTTTTGTAATTTTATCCCATAATTTGCTACATATAAATATTTTACCACTAACTTTCCTTATAAAACCAATTTGCTGCCACTACAGAAGGGTTAAACAGATTGTCAAGTCAATAATAATACCATGTTCGGTACAAAACGTGTTACAAAGCAATGGTTCATTTGAATAATTTGCATTTAAACCATGTGTCAAATATGAGGGAATTCACTTAACTTGATGCGACTCGCCCTAACCCCTTTATATGGTTATTAAGAAAATATTTAAAATTTATAGAGGAGCGTCGTGGCGCAGAGGCACAGCGTCTGCGTGTAATCGCGATGGTTTGTGGGTTCGATTCCCACTCGGTGAGAATGAATTATTGCCATTTTCTTCGCTCTGGCAACAAGGCAAAGCGCGGCGTTGAGTTCCGCCACTCAACACGCATTGTCTCGAATGGTGGAAAGCGGGGGACGAGTGTCTTAATAGTAGGTTCCTTCAACATACGGTTCCCTCTGCTTACCCTGCTATGTGCGGGATACAGCGTGAAGCTAAATATAAATATATTTTAATTTATAGGTATACAAAAATATACGTTTTAGTACATTTTATATATTGTAAGTGTTTCAATTCAGATAGGTTTTACTAAAATCTATTTTAAAACACCAGTTTAAACAAATTCTTTTTTACTTTTCGTATTAAATCTCTATCACTACGAAGTTATCCACATTTTCTTCTCCACCGTCCTCTCATTTCACATACATTTTCTAAGAATTTCTATGGCCTTATGATTTCCAAGTAATATTTGAACCTAAGACCAATAAGTTGCCTTTGAACCCACTAGGCCACAATGTAAGCCATGACGCGACACCCATTTAAAAATACGGTATTTATCGAGAGGATTTCAGTATGCAAAAATCACCGCCAAGGGTGAATATTAAGTAATGAAGTTTCGTACAATATTCCTCAATTAAAATTCAAATTGAAATCAATGCGCGAGTGAACGTTAGGAGCCCTAATCCCTTAATGTGTGTTTAGCGACATGACCCTGGGAGGGGCTGGACCTATTTTGATTATGTGAACGTATGGCGATAACATGATGGAAAAAATAAATAATTTTTTATGATTGTTGTATATTTTCTTATTAGATTTTATTTTACTATATATAAATATTGTTTTAATTTAAATTTATGTCATTATCATATATAGTATTAAAATATCAAATTTCAAAGAAATTTATAGAAAATCTTCTGTCTGGATTGGATCCTGCTATTCTAACATCGAGCTTAAATACATCTACTATATCTATTTATGTAAATTATTACAGATTAAGCATAAGGAAAAAAAATCACCTACAAACGTGTATCAATCACAAAATTACTTAAAAAAACAATACTAATCCTCACTAAACGGTCCAAAAGACCAGCTTCCTACGAAATATTCTTGAATCGTCTCAGTACTTAATGGTCTATAAAGGCACCCCATAACTTGCCTATCAGGAGGATCATTCCGAGTGTTATTCCCTCTTAATTGGCCGTTCCGGGCGGAATCGTCAATTCGAGTTATTAAACTAATTTTCAATGCTGTGTAATCGTACAGACGTGCTATTGTAAGGGTTAACTTACTGTCATGAAATTTCGCTGTATATTTTTAATTGCTTGTCGTTTCCGCAAATGTGTCTAATGAATGTTATGTGTGTGTCTAGTTTTTTTTTAAATTTTTTTTTATCAAAAAAACTATTACATTAGAGGAGTTAACTGTGGGAACGTTTTTCCTCCTAAAGCCTATTTTAGCGAGCTCTAGCTAAGCAAAGTAAAATATGGACTTCAATCAAGGCATTATTGAAGTCAATATTTTACTTTACTGTACCACATATATTATAATTATAAACGTCTAATGGATAAGAGTTGAAGTTATGATCAACTTGTGTGATTTCATATATCTGAACTACATTGTGGTGTCTTTTAAAGTTAAGGAGATCTAGTATTAAGAGAGATTTACCCACAATCCACACAATTTAAAAAATGAAATTTTCATCTCTTCGAGTGCGAATCGAACCCACAACCGCCGCGATTACAGTCAGACGCTGTGCCATGACGACTGATTTAACCATTTTCTGTCGTTTTTTATAATTTTAATTATAAAAAACTATTTTATTCTGTTATCAGTTATTAGGTAAATGATAGCAGGTACCAGAAGAGTAGATCACTATCCACATTGAATAACGAGCGTTTTATGTGATACATGATGATGTATATCGCTTACTTCTAGTTGAAATTTTTCTTCAAATTATGATGAAGAGTTACTTTTGTCTTTGAAAAATAATTTTATTACACACCAAATTTGAAATTCTTTATAAAATGTCCCATAACACGAAATATTTATTAAATACGCCCAAGTAGTACTTTATTTATTAGGTCCTCCAGTTGTTATCTAGCTGACTACGCTTGACGAGGAGTGAGCGAGTTCAAATCCTAGAATAATAGCCCCAAATTCATGCGAAAAGCGAAGCACGGAGTATGTTGACACTTGCTGATACAAGAATTACAACTAAAATAAAAAAATCTCTCCGCATACAATTAAAACAATGCCTAATAATATAATAATATATACAACATAACCCAAATGACACGTACGTAGGTATTCTATAGCCCAGAATTTAAACGCGCTCACAAAACTGACGACTCAGGACCAGCGGTGATTAAGCGTGCGAAGCGTTTTCACTTCGATGCTACTCCGCTAATGCCTGTGACTGGCAACTTGGCTCGTTAGAAATAATAGTCCAGGTTGCTAACTTTGCTAGTGTACTTATATATTAGAGCAGCATTTGGCTTATATGGGAATAATGTGGTGGAAGTTTTGTTGGTCACTTGACCAGTTCAGGAGTCCAGCTTTAATTTTTTATTTGAAAATGATTTTTTCGGAAGTTCTAGAGATTTTTTACTTCGTTTATGGTACAAACGTAACTTTTTAATGTCATCAATTAATATATATATATATATATATATATATATATATATATATATATATATATATATATATATATATATATATATATATATATATATATATATATTACATAACAAGTACTACATTGAAAATTAAATTAACAATAAAGTAATACTTATTTATCTAATAAATAGAGCTGCGCCGAATTTCCTTAGAAATGTTTTCTTTACAACAGATGAGGCCAAAAAACTATATTACAATGTACAAAATATAGCCGTTAAATTTCGCCTCAAATGAATTGTACCAAAAATATCCAGTCAAAACTCGTGGCCAATCCGTAATTATTGTAAGAATCGCTCGGAGGGACAGGAGAATTAATGACTTAATGGAATTCCGCCAGATTCCCAACAAGAGGAGCATACCGAACACATTCCTATCGGCAGCACGTCATTACGTTACCCAATAAGCTAATAAAGGCAATGCAACTACCCTCAATTTTAAATAAAAGTTCACGCACGGGAAAAAGAACTTTACAGCTATCGCAATAGATGTTTTGTGGGCAGAAAACGTTCGTCGATCCCAGTTCGGGTGCCAATTTTAATTAGCCCCACCATCCAATTGCGCCTCCGTCCAGCGAGGGTGTTTGCAAATAGGGCCTGGAAGGAGCCAATCCATCAAAATCATTACGACACCGCGCTTGTCACTTTATAGGGATTGCGGATTAGAAATGTGACATCGATAGATCGTCTTAGTGTCAGTTTTTCGTCAATATAAGAAACAGAAGCAAAATGTTTTGGTTTCGATAAAATTGTTAGTTTGTTGTAAAATGCAGACGATGTACGATAGATTTCTTAGATTAAAGCTTGTCTTCTATAATACCTTATTATGATACGTCATTCTTTTAATAAAAGTCTCATTGGATTTCATTGAAACCTTACAAAAGGCTATCCTTACTTTCTATCCTTAGCTATTTTACTATGTGTAACATTTTCTAAAATTGAAATTTGACATTAACGTTATTTATTAAAGCACATAACATATTTTTTATTATGATAAATGAAAACTTTATAACAATCTAACGGAATAAAAAATTACCTTTAGTGTAGTACAGCAAGAAGGTAAAATTGCTGAATTTGATGTCTACAATTATTTTGCACAACAGTTGTTTCCCACGATGGCACATCCCTAGCGGCACGTGCACCCGGTTGATTGGCGTAACTCGATAGTTCTGCCATTTGCCTTACTCCAATATTGGGGGTATCGCTGTTTTCTCAAACAATATACATTAACTTAACTATACCTATATATTTACGAATTGAAAATATTGCTTTTCGCTAATTTCTTCAAATAATTCGCTACCATTATGTTTTTAAGTCCAATATATCTTAAAATTACATTTTTTATGCCTAGTACGTGAATAAAATCAACAACCTTGTAACTTCTTGTAATAAATATAGTTTATATATCGGGTAAGCAGAGAGAACCTAGTGTTAAGACACTCCGTTCTAAACCTTATTTTTTTTAAGTGACGTTTAACGGATTGCCCCTATTGTAGATCGAACCCATAGCTATACCAATACGAGTAATGATTTAAAAAAAAATGAATAGATGATTTAAAAAAAATGCCACTAATCTACTTCTACTTTCCATACAACAATAAAGAAAAAACTTAAAGAAAAAAAAAACAATTTTCGTTATTAGACAAGTTTTTTTTCCGGGATCAATGCACTCATCTCTTTAAACGTGATTAACAGTTCCGAGATTACGATCCTCCAAGACGTGTCAGTCTGTCTGTCAGATGTCTTTGGAACTTAATATTTATTGTTGTGTGCATTGGAATATATTTTTAGGATTATTTTAGATACCTCATCTAGTCAGGAGATACGTGACTACTGTGCTGTGTTGTTTTTTATTACTGTTTTATCTTCTAAAGTAATTTAATTTTTGGTATATATATACTAGACAGCTGTTAGATGACCGATATACTCAGAGCAGGACAGACCTCTTAAACTAGAATAGTGAAATTTTGATAATAAGTTCTATGTTTATTGTAAAAGAGTAAAATGGAGTTCGATAATTCTATAAATGTAAAGATAGGGGCGTGTTATTATTTTTTTTATTTTAAAGAAACTGCTTATTTTAAGTGAGACTCGAACCCGCAACTATTAATATGTGATCTACTGTGGTGATTTTTAAAAAATCAGCATTATCTTTACTAGGTGTATAAATTTACGAAAATTACAAATAATTAAAATTTTAAACAATATATAAAATTTCTATCCAAAACATCGTATACGTTTGTTATTATCGCAAATAACCCCATCGTTTCATCCCTAAGTGTTATCCAGCCCCAAGTTTGGTGGTACACCGTGGGGTCGCGAGTTCGGTGTCGGGTTGCGGCAATCGGCTTACAAATGCCATGGGAGCAAACACTATGCCATAGAAGGATCGGCTCTAATGAGCAGTTCAGTACACGCGTGCTTGTGGCATTTATTCTCGTAGCGGCTATACTCGTATGTGTGGAAATTCTTTCGCCTTGTACCGTTTTTTCACAGAAAAAAAGTGTTTATATTTAGTTTCACTGTGCTCTTTTTATGTTATTTTGTATGCCCTAGCCCAGATGTTGTTTGAATTTATTAGTTCAAACGATTGGTGTTATATATATATATATATATATATATATATATATATATATATATATATATATATATATATATATATATATATATATATATATATATATATATATATATATATATATATATATATATATATATATATATATATATATATATAATCTCGTCTGATTGTAAACGCGACAGTTGTGCCATTTTCACCTGAGGGAAAAATTTCTGTACTTCGCTTTAATAACAAGACAAGCCGTTGTTAAATTCTCCAGGCCTGGAAAATTTGACGGAAAGTGAAGAACGGAGTGTCTTAACACTTTGCAAGCTTTGTATTTTGGCTTCGTGTTTTGAATGCATTTGTTAAATATGCCACAAGCACAGCTCTGGTAGACAATTTTAAACTAAAAGAACTATAGACTTAAAGAACTCTTCTACCAGCATACTGCCATAATTATTATAAACAACTTATCAATTCCTGGCACACTACATTCAAAAACTATTGATTTTGCAAAGACAATAGAAAGATGACACTGCCAATTCTATTACATTAAGTTAATTTTCATTCTCTTGACTTTTCACACGCGTCCCCATAGTGTTTGTACACTCATTTGGGGGTGTATTAGTGAATATTAGGGGTGTGCGTATGTGTGCGTGCGCATAAGATGAATTAGGGGATTACTAGCCCTGCATCATGCGAATGCACTCTGATTTGGCACGCTGATACTATACAGGGTGTACGTTTTTCTTAAAAACAAATAAGTATCATGAATATTATTATGTAAGAAAGAAAAGAAAATGGTATATTTTCTAAATTTTTATTATGATAGAAAATTCATTGCTTTTTTCTATTACTACGTATTCGGAATTTTGTCAGAGTGTTGTGTCACTATTTAGTTTAAAAACAAAATCAACAAGGTCCCATAATAATTTACATAACACCTTGAACCTATTCACGATAAGTCGCTTGTATCGACTAGAATACACACTCGATTTCCTCTACACTATAGATTAATCAGAAAATGATGAATTATAAGGAAGTCTGGCTCATTGATTGTCTCGTACTATATTACGAACAAGTGTAAATGTACATTAATTTAACTGGTTTTTTCACTAATTTATTATTTTAATTTTTTTAAGCCATCGTGGCTTACCGTTTATTCGTCTGGGTTCGATTCCCACTCGAAGTATTGACATTTTTCATTTCGTCTCTCTTTTAGAGTTAACGATCGTTGAGTTCCGCTACTCAACACTTGGTCGGATGATTGATAATGGAGTGATTTGACACTAACTTATTTGTACCTACCTTGCTATATATAAAATAAACAAAGAATATCTTACATATATAGGTTGATATATAAATGAAAAATAACTATGTTCCAACACGCTGTATAACAAGTGGGGGTGGCGGGTAATGGCGTAAAAGTAATTTTATTACTTTGCCCCTATTACCATCACAATGCAAGCCACCGGCACACGATACGCAACTTGATACTAGCTACATTTCGTCATTGTCACATATTACGTTTGAATTTTAATATGAAACATTGGAATGGAAATAGTTTTATTGTACTTTGGCAAGCTTTTCCTCGCTCTAGTTACAATATAAAGCGCGGCGTTAAGCTCCGCCACTCGCAATGTCTCGAAAGGTGGACAGCGGGGTCAAAGTGTTTTAATTTAAAGTTCCCTCTGCCTACCCTGCTATAGATATGTGAGTTACTACAGTGTAATATTTGAATTTAAGTTATTTTATTCACATGCTTAGGCTTAAATTAATAAAATAATTAAAGCTACTTCTAGATATGAGTTTCATATATTTTGAGGATGTCGTGGCGCAGTGGGACAGTGTCTGATTGGAAGCGTGAGAGTTGTGAGTTCGATTCACAGTCTGGAGAATGATATATTTAAATAAATATTTAAAGAAACAAAAAAAAATAATGCAGTGGGATTCGAACCCGCGCCTCACGGAAACCAAGCGGAGTCCAAGCGCTCTGACCACTAAGCCATGCGTTCTTATATGCTTTTTAGAACTATGTTCCGTTCAAATCCTGCTGCGTTCAATTTTTTATGTGTTCTTTTAGTATTTTTCTACTATTAATGTGGATTAACACTTTAAAAATAATGAAAAAATATTAAATGCCAATTAAATGCATTTTGCCGCCAAAAAAAAAAGCAAACAGATTAAAAAATTTTGCAAGAGAATATAATTAACTTAATAGATTCATAATTTTTAAAAATTTCGTTCCCACACTCATAATTATGAACAAATAAAAAGAACATTAACGTAAATTTTTATAGTTGCCACATTGTAGTAAATCGATACACTTAATAGTTAATTTAATAATATATAAAATCGATAATTAGATACAACACTATTAGAAATCGATGAAGAATCGTCTTGGAATACATTATTGTTTAGATCCAGCTAGATTCCCACACAAATTTTATTAACAGACATTAATATTAAATTAACATAATATTTACATATATATAAATTAAGTGTTGACACGTATGTCCATATCAAAACAAAATTACTATAGAATTTTAGACCAATTTTATATCAATATTATATCTTTCAAGCCAAGTGGTACAGCGTCTAACTGTTAACATGATAAAGATAGTTCTAAGTTCGAATCTCACTTAAGGTATTTTTAAACTTTCCCGCCCTGGCAGCGTTCAATTTGTCACTCAACACGCAATATCTATAATCCCAGTGGAAATTGAATACCGGAGTTCCTTCAAATAGCATTGAATCGACCTTCATTTAACCTAGACAAACATTTTTCTATTACAAATAGCTTGTATTTCTAATAAAAAAAAAAAAAACTAAAACTACAAGAAAAACGGACAAATCCAACCGTCAATATCGTTTTTATCGTTTTTTTTTACCCGACAAGGATGCAAAGGCAAATAAGATGAAATCTACCCCGTAGTTGATTCAATACTGTGTTGTGATAAATATTAGATGTGGCTCAGTGAACTCTAATTTGTATATCGTGCTGGAGCTTTTGTTCCTTACACGTAGCGTTTCCAAAGTGAATTTCTTTTCAATTATTCAGCATTACAAACGCCTACACGCCATACTTTGCCCGTCACTTGGTTGGCTGGTCTGAGGCATTTTATTGTTTGTCCGTGGACTTTTAAGTTAGCGCTGGTTATATGCTCGGTGTTTGTGGTGAACTGAAACTTAGGTTTTTGATTCTTATTTATTTGTTTAGCTTCACGCTGTATCCCGCACATGGCAGAGTAGGCAGAGGGAACCGTAGGAACCTAGTGTTAAGACACTCCGTTCCCCACTTTCCGTCATTGAGGCGTTGTGTGTTGAGTGGCGGGACTCAACGCCGCGTTTTTACATTCTTGCTAGACTAAAGAAAATGGAAATAATTCATTCTCCCCGAGTGGGAATCGAACCCATAAACCGTCGCGCTTACAGGCAGACGCTGAGCAACTGCGCGACGACGGTCCTCTATTCGATTTTCGATTCTTGCAGTACAAATTTGGGCTTGGAGAAAATCTTAGGCGTACTTATATTTGATCTATTAATTTATTACGCAATTAATAAGATTTATTAATAACACTATATTTACATATTATTAATAATCTGTATTATTATAATATAATACAAGCTCCAACCGTCACCAACACCAATGAACCAAATCGATATTAACACAGACGTGAAAATAAAGGAATCGCAATTACAAACTCGAGTCAACCAGTCTTGCGACACGTCTTATGACGGGACGTATCTAGAATTAATTAAGCATATATACTCGAGATAGAAATCATAGTGGCAGGTGATTAAATAAATGCTAGTTTGTGTTTCTAATTAATATGCCAGACGCACGACTGATAAGCGTAGACGGTGATCTCGCGGTATATATATATATATATATATATATATATATATATATATATATATATATATATATATATATATATATATATATATATATATATATATATATATATATATATATATATATATATATATATAAATAAATTTACTAGTTGCGATTAACACGTTATTTTAATGTGCTAGACAAATTTATCTCTCTTGTCTCATTGTCTCGTTAAAAATCTGTATTTTCTCGTGGTATTGGGTTCGAAATTGAGAGGAAATTTAGTTTTTAGTTTTTTTTGGCTTAGTTAGACAAAATATTAGCAATAGTTCCGGGATCTGGTAAATATCATGAAGTGTTCTCGTACTTCCGCCACTCAACAAGCGGTATCTTGTATTCTGGAGGAAAGTATAGAGTGTTGGGATTATTCTCTCCGCCTATTCCGTTTATTCCTACTTTATAGCTATGGTATGAGATAAAATGTTGTAAAAATATATACATTGATTAAAACCAAAACAAGTTTCGTTGATGGCGAATCAACTTATCGAAGTTACTTTATTACATTTGATAACAAAACTTCTATGTTAATTAAAGGTTATTTATGTATATAATTATATTGGATAGGTATTAGATCCAGTTCTGTACGCTAATAGAGAACGCATGGGTTTTTCTAATTTTCACAGTCTTTGACACAAGTGGTCTAAGCCACAATTTTTTTTTTTATTTTTTAACATGTCTAGAAATATATGGACATTATCCGTCTACTATTTAGCAGCATATGTATCTTGCAAGTGGAGTATTTGGCTTATCCTATATATTTAAGGCGATATAAAAACAATCTTTTTTACAAGATGTCCAGCAAGAACTCAAAAGAGTACTCTTATGAGAACTATTTCTGATATCGCAATAAGAAAACAAATGATTTATTATAGAAATTTAAAGGAAACCGTAAATCAAGATGCTAATACTAATATACTCTTCCAGGTGATGCCAGCAACGCGAGTATCGGCTCAGGCGAGGGCACGGGGGAAGAAGACGACGACACGAATGGGAAGAAGAACCAGAAGAAACGCGGCATATTCCCCAAAGTGGCTACCAACATCCTGCGGGCGTGGCTGTTCCAGCATCTAACGGTGAGTTGCATGATATTGGCTTGATTTCTGGATAACGCTTGTTATATATTGTTCTATGAAATTACAATATAATTTCTTTTTAATAGATACCCTTTGTATTTTTTTTATTTAACATTTCGTACAATATTTATACGGAATACTAAATAGAAATGCCAAACGTACATGAATATAATAAAACTCTAAACAATGGTGATTCATTCCGCCGTTAATATATGACAGGCTTACCCAAAACATAAATGGACAATAGGTCGAGCCCAACAAAAGTTAGGTACTAAAATTATTATCGAATAAGCTTAATAGCTGTTTTAACTTCACCATACAAAGTTGAAATCACGCAACGAACGTCAGCGAGACAATTGGACCGCGAGCGGAGCTGCGGAGTTTTCAATTAAAATTTTCCAGCGAAAGCAATAAATTTTTCATTGCGTAGACAAAGAACGAGAGCGACTCAAAGGGCAGGCGGTTCCTACGAATGCAATTAAACTCGTATCGTGTTCGCGTTCAACACCTCAATAAGGGGACCACGTTTTATCATAGTGATTGATGGTAAAAAATAAACATTAGCATAAGACGCTACCTGAGCTGCTCGCCGAGTGCACGGCGTTGCGTAGTAATTTCTAGAATGGCTTCCGAGACCGGAGGGTGCGAGGGAGGGGGCAGTGGAGGGGAGGGGAGGGGGCGAGGGGATGCAATTTCATTACCGGTCCGGATCCGCGCCCATAAATCACCGGTACCGAAGAAGGCGCTCTGCACAGTTCAGGTGACGCTCGCAAAGTCCTCTGAGCCCGGTGTTTCTGTTTCACTCCACCTAGCGAATCTTACTTTCTTTATAGCTACGAATTTGAGTTTTAATTGTCGCCGCGGAAAAGCTTTTACTGACGCCAAGAAACTGAGCATTGAGGATTTATTCTCTTAAACTAAATTTCAGGATCCGCTTTATTTCCATCCGCGAACTTTACAGTTTAAAAAAGTAGGTACCACCGACAATCGAATTAGAGAGCTTTTAGCGTTCCGTTTCGCGGGTTTTTGCGTGTCCCTGTCCGCGTCCATTACCGCGCTCCAAATTACTTATAATTGCTTCGCTTAGTGCTAAGTGCTTTCATTACCGCCGCGGAACCGCTCCACTCCGCTCGGCACTCGTCGACTCGTCGATGCTGCGAGTGATATCTATGTATATCATATACCACGTAGAAATTGAACAGCTACAATAGCTCGGTTAGGATATGATTGGTGCGTTGGATATGCGGTCGAACGTATACAATACTTCAAATGGGCGTCAAAAAGCGCGTCGGTCCAGAGTCGGGGCACGGCGCGGCGCGACGCGGCACCGTTTGTAATATTCATTCGATTACACTGCGGGAAATGGTCCGCGGCCGAGCGCTGACACCTGCCGATGCCGTAGCCACATACGCGACTATCAATCGTACAAATGAATCCAATGCAGCGCTTGTACCTTGCTCCATTCAAATTTGTCGTATCTAGGATAATATGGACACGACGTAAAGTGTACGGTAACGAACGGCCGCCGCTAATTCCGCGTCGCGTGTGAAACCAAAAAGGGAGATGTGATCTGTGATCGCTGGCTGGAGGCCGTCGAGCGTGGTACTATTTAAATTCCGTGCGGCGCGTGCAATATTGGTAACAATCCGAGTGTCCGTGACTGGAAGCGGTATGAATTTTAAAACTTCGCGTCCATACGAATTTGTATTTCATTGATCCGGGTGGTTTCAACAATTGTAAACTCGCGGACCGGTTGCGGGCGTGTTGTGAATGAACGTGACCTTTTACTAAATAAACTCGCCGACTAATATTATGCAGATAACGAATTAATTGCATATTAAATGATTAATTTATACACGCGAGTGTTAGATAGACAAATTATGCTTTTAGCGGCTCGTTCTTGACCTTTTGACAATATATGTACCTACCCTACTCAAAGGCTGACTGACTGACGGACTGGTTTAATGTTATTGTATTGTTATATGAATTATGTGCATTTAAAATGATAAGACGCCAATGGAGTACAGTAGATATACGCTTGGTTTGAAGATGATGTTAACGTGTTCGAATCGAACTTGGGGGAATATTTACATCTATGACTTAGCAAAAATATAAACAAAAAGCTAGTAGGGTAGATAGAGGGAACCTAGCTCTCCATTTTCTGCCTAATTCGAGACTTGGCTGGCGGAACCTAACGCCGCGCTTAGTCTTCTAACAAAAGTGAAGAAATGCAACGCGTTTACAGTCAGACGCTATGCCACTGCGCCACAAAGGCCTTCTACTAACTGTTACCGAATACAAAGTGATATAAGCCATATTTCCAAAAAAAAATACACCTTATATTAACTAACAATTTATGATAAACTCACCAATGCTACAAGGCTAAGTTACGCTTTCATTAAAACCAAACTCTTGTACATTAAGTATAATAAAGTATATTGTCACACGTAATCCCGTTAATCATCAATCTATCCCGGGATTGCCGACGTAGGGATGTACCTACCTGCTACGTGTCGCGACACCCCGGGATATTTCACAAGATATAATATTGAATAACGACGCCTCACAAATCCCACCTTGGGACTTTAAGCCCTTTTTGGGGGCTAAAAATAATTATAAGGCCTCAGTAATCCCGCGACAACACGCCGCAGCTTCGTGCCTGGCTTTGTTTCTGTAAACATCTGTTCCTAGATTCGAATGATGATTAACATGTCATTTAGGAATGTTCAATGAAATGTAAAGGGGAAAGTAATAATTAATATTTTGAACTTTCCTAATATATTTCGTTATTTTTTTTTTATTTTTTCTCGTTTTTGTTTATCTAATTGCGATATGCGATAATTAGGATTTGACAGCACAGCCGCTGGACCTAGAGGATGAATGACACACGCTCTATATACTATATTACATAATGTACAAGCTTATATATTTAACAAAACGTGAAAAAAAATCTAGCAACTATAAAAAATATAATAAACGCTACAAACAAATATACAAAAAAATCCACTCCCATCATATATACATAAGCGTAATTTCGCACGACAGAACAAGCCCGTTACAAGAAGATCCCACATCCTAGACGTGATATGGCGAAACGCGGAACTCCTCGCGCGGTGTTGAGTTACGACGGTATCGGGTTCGCTTTGATATCCACCGCGCCGGAATGGAAGCATTGGGAAAGAATTTATACTATATATATGCTAGTGCGGTCCTTTGTTACTTTACTTTACGATTATTATGGGAGCATGTCGGAAATCCATGGTTAATAGTTGATTGTGTTCGATACGAGCTGAACTGTATCTACAGACGATAGCGAGCACGTTAAATATGAATGTAATACGTAACGGTATCGAACGTGAGTGATTTTTATAACTTTTGGAGCTTTTAGATAGAAATGAATGAATGAATGAATATTAAAAAAAAGAGAGAAAGCCTGTCTTAGAAGTAACCAGATAGACATGGAAATCACCTATCATACAGATATTTATGATGCCGTATGAAAAATTGGACAGAAATGAGGAACGGAGTGTCTAAACACTAGCCTGTCCTTGTTCGCTTGCGGGATACAGCGTGAAACTGTATATAAATATTTATAAAAGCTATCAATGACGTCACATAATTATCTAAAGCTTTTTAACTCTAGTAATTATAGTAAAATATATAAATCTCTATTACAATATGTTAGTAGTAATCTAATGCAATATATCAATACCAATCCATGTCGTTTAAAATTGTAACAATGTTATATACATTTTATCGTTGATCTAGTTCATCAGCTTCACGTTTATCCCGCATAAAGTAGAGTAGGGAGAGAGAATCTTGTGTTGTAACACTCCGTTCTTTACTTAATTTCTTACTTTCTCCGAGTAGGCATACGAATTCATAACAATCGTGTGTTTACAATCCCACGGAGTCCCACTACGTTTTATATTGGTTTAAAAACCTATATAGAAATAGAATTTAGATCCTTAAATTACAAACTTATATAAAGGTACTAAAGCTTGAAAAAAGAATTGGCTTGCCAATATGATAATGTTGTATTACCAGAAAAAGAAAATACTTTTAATACAAGAAGTTACAATGCGTTGATTTCCGCCATTCAACACGTAACATCTCGATAAGCGGAAAGCGTTACACTCCGTTCTCTCCGTTCTTCTCAACACTGAAAGTTACAAGAGAAAAGAAGCTTACAGCTTTTAATATAAATGTCTTCTTGTGGTATATGAACTTAATAACTTTACACACACACTATAAGCTTTTTCAACGTAAACTTACTTATTTCTTTTAAAATTGCACAATGTAATGTGAAACGTTAAAAAAATCATCCAAATATTCCGTTCACATTAATCCAATAACGCGGATGCCTCAAAATATGGCTCAATTTTGTTTTTCGCTGAAATACCGTTAAATAAACTTGGTTATTTCCCTTGGTTTATTCGGTAAGGGCGAGTCGTAAGTTTTACTTGGAGAAGTCGGGGCAAATTGCATACGAATCCTGAAGATGAGAATTTATTAATATTGGACGCGACGCTGTGAGGGTATCTCCTAAGAATTAAGGCTTTTTTCGTTCGGTTACGAAATAAGGTCTGCGAGCAATAATGCTTGGTTTGTAATTTGCCATATGTAGAGTAGGTTGTATGTTTAAAATAATTTTCAGAGATCTAATGTACCTATTGCAAACGTATTCTCTAATATTTGATTCAGTTTGTGAAAAATTATAAATTATACGCTATATTTCTGACAAAAAGGAGCTTTTGGCTGAATTACTAGAAAAACTTCAAAATGTTTCTTCGCATAGCTCTTGACGCAAATTTATGACCTTGTGTTATTATAATGTTGGTCATATTTATATAAAAAACCACATCTTCACACACTAGAGGGCGACAGAAGTTATTTCCGGGAATACTGCGAATGCGATGCGAATCGCGCTTTTTAAGTCGTTTAATGCCTTACCGGGACGGACAGGAAATTCGGATCCACCGGAAATAGAGTAGCTACGTGAAATAGCACTGCACTATAAGATAGAACGGGATAGCTGTATTATGTGAATGCGTCTTGAATACGTAATGGACTTTAGAGAGTGTAAAGCGTTTTATGTTTGAAATCAATTAAAAATTTCAGTTGCAGTAAGGAATACAGATTAAAATTGTGAAATAGAAGAAAATGAGGCTTTACAGGTCATTTTTTTTTTGTTGTCCTTCTGAATTTACACATTTCTTCTTAGATTTGAACACACTTATATATTTATTAAGTTAATTTTAAATTAAACTAGATCTACTAACAAAGTCACTAGATCCAGATAGTGCTCTTTATGTAAGCAATCGAAAATAAGCTGAAAAGTCTAGTACCAAAAAAAAACCCTTGATTGACAAACAATCGGCAACACTAACGACGTACTCCTGACTCCTGCCAAATAGATTGTCTTGTCAATATTGTTTCAACGTAACCCTTTAATAGTACCGCCGGCATATCGGCTATGCAAACCCAGATAACAGTGGGGGTAAACATGATCGAATGACAAGTATTAATTAATGGAGAAAAACGAAGCTTTTATCTTTACACTTGATTTGTTGTTCAAAGTTCACGAAGCTCCCCCATGATGTACCCTTAAAATTTCTCTATTCTATAGAATATCTCAGTAGATGCCGTAATTAACAATATATTATGGTGTTTCTTGATTTTTATATAGTGTAGAACCACTTAGGTGATATCTCTAGTTCACTTATGAATTAATATTTCTGTATTAAAAATTGTAGTTGTAAGTAGCTGCCTATTTATTACTATATACCACTGAATATATGCATTTTTATAATTTCTGAGAAAAAAATATTTCCATTATTTCATTAAGGTGCAAAACCTATTCCTTTTCTAATAAAAAAACACATCTATTTCCCATTTAAATCTTAAAAATTTTCACAAATAAAGAAATCGATAGCCAACATACATCAAGCCAACCCTTAGAACGTCCGAAACTCTGGACCCCACATCCTGTAACCTGAGACCGTCCACTCCCTGATATCTTATCTAAACGACCCACCCGCGGGGGCTGGAGTCACCCCAGATCGTACCCAGATATGGAATGGGCAATTTTGGTCAACTCAACTAACTATAGTCGTGGAACGAGACTTGTTGTTTATAAGTAATTGTGTGGAATACAGCTTATTTGATCTTGATATTATTCGGATTACATTTAAACGGTCGATCGCTTCAATATGAGTCAAATTGGTAAATGATCTGAATTTGGACTTCATTTATATTCAGTTATATTAAAGACGATTACTTCCAAAGTATAATTTTCACGACATAAATGGAAACGCGATTATTTTAGAACAATGGGAGGTTGTGTTCCAACACACGCAATATGTTGAATTCAATATTAAAGTGGAAAGCGGAGAATAGAGTGTGCTGACACTAGTATCTCTCCGCCTACCCTGCTATAAGCAGGATATAGCTTGAAACTGCACAAAAGAATTTATTTATTTACTTAATAACTTTTATATCATGTTTATGCCACCTAAGATTAAAGAACGAGCAACTATTTTTTATTACCTACAATAATAATTTGAAAACAGAAACAATAATAAATTCATTAACTGTTAATATATTATAAATGACAATAATTGCTCAAATATTATTATGAAGCACCAACAATCGGTGGAAATATCTATCCAAAAATCCATCCAAAGAATTTAATTCAACCATATAACCATCAGGAGCCCGGATGGAATTAGTCCATAAATAAAACAAAGGGCGACAGCGAGAAGAAAACATAATCTAAGCTATTCTATATAATACGGGCGTTACAATAACTTATACATACGGGTACGTAATATCCACAATCCTGGAAAGAAGCTCTGCCTCTTTGATTAATGTGTCCCCGTGTGTCGCCTATATTGCCAGAATTTATTTGAAAGGGTGTTACGTCAGACGTTATTGCAAATCTAAGTATATTAAAAGGTGCCATTTGTGTGACACCTGTGTTTAAATGGCACCATGCGATGGATCTATATATATATATATATATATATTATATATATATATATATATATATATATATATATATATATATATATATATATATATATATATATATATATATAATATTGTCAATATACAGTAAAAATGACGTAAGTGAGAGAGTACGTATTTCGGAAGCTGCTAAATCCTCGGTTGGATGCACAGTACTTTTACGATTTTGTCTCCAACGCAATTTCAATAAAAATGTTTATTTTCGACATGGAATGTACACGAGGAATGTATTAGGTCATATATTTACTGGCATCTATACTGAATATTATAAATTTTAAGAATTTATTACGTATACACCCTCATCTCGGGAACTATTGATACAAAATGAAACAATATTTTTGTATATGATAGGCACGAGGCATATACTAAATATACTATACAGTGATGTGTTAACAAAATTATTTAAAAAAAATATTGAAAAACGAGAGAGAGAGAGAGCGTCTCATAGAGGAGAGCATGATGTACAATTCTCCAATATTGCCATTCTACCAAGCAGGCGAAGCCGCAGGTGGAGCTGGCCATTTATAATTTGCACAAATACTTTTTTTAACTTACATTACCATTTAATCTTTAGTATTTCACTCAAATACTTAGTGATTGTTTTTTCTGGGTCGCCCCCAGACTAATAATAATTTAGCATACTTTACGATTTATCAATAATCCTTTTTATCGCGTTATGATAACTTAAATCTAAAGTGCCTTTAAAAATGCACCTTCCACACCCGCAGAGACCCTCCGTAATAGGTTTTAGTGCTTCCACCGATGAATCTTTAATAAGCAAATGAACCCTTCCTCTTACGAACCTGGTGTCCGAGGCTTTTTTAAACGAGGGTAGTTTAAATGTTTATTGGATAATAGGGGATGAAATTTGTTTCCCATCAGGACAACGATTCAAAGGAAACAGGATACAATATTAGATATGAAATTATTTTATTTTGTAAATAACGCAAAAACTTTCTTTTGAACGAAAATTGAAGTTATTTGCTTTTTAATTCCGTTTACAATGTAATTTCCGGGGTCGAAGTTGCGCAGTAAATTTCAGCCGAACTGAATGGGGGGATACCTTGGAAAAATTTTCCAACAAAACTTGCTTTTACAAGAGTCGGTGAAGTTGGTGCAAGTAATCTAAAGTTAGCTAGGACGGCAAGCTATTTAGATGCACATCTTAACTTGGCAATATATCTGGATTCTGCGCCTGGCCAACTCGGGGAGTGTTTCTCGGGTGTTTTAAACGTTTTTCTAGAAACGTTATATCAGTAATCAGATGGATTCCATTGAGAATAATATATTTTTAACTTAAAATATTGTTGTACCAAACAATGAAATTAAATATATATACATGTATTTACTTAGAACATATAATATATCTTAAACGGTACTTTATATGTATATTATTTGAATTCTAAGATATATACCAAAAGCATACCGTTACGTCAATACATATACAGTTAACAGTTGACTGTGGAATGCTACTATAGCTATTACATTGCTTTCGCGTTTTATCGCAAAATAATGAATGTCAAGAATTTTCTCAAAATACATACATACTTGTGATATTTATGTTGTTAATAGAAAAATATATGTTATATGTCGTATATATTATGTATTTATATATGTTTGACTATAGGCTGTAACTTATAGTGTTGGGAACAAGCTTAATACTATGCTAAAGGCATTTTTTCTTCTCCTCCCTTTTGAGATACCTATATATATTATATATATATATATATATATTATATATATATATTATATATATATATATATATATATATATATATATATATTATATATATATATATATATATATATATATATATATATATATATATATATATATATATATATATATATATATATATATATATAGATATATATATATATATATATATATATACATATATATATATAGATATATATATATATATATATATAATATATATATATATATATATATATATATATATATATATATTATATATATATATATATATATATATATATATAATATATATATATATATATATATATATATATATATATATATATATATATATATATATATATATATAGGGAAATAAGTGTTTTGCGATAATAATGTATCGAAATATGTCCTCAAAGATGATGTATAATATTAAATGTCTACCATAGCAGAATAGATTCTTTAGAGCAGATTAGATTAAAAATTAAGGCAATTATTAAATATACATTTATCTATATACATACTGTTATTAGCTTATTAGCTTCATATTGGAACTTGAGCTTCACTTATTTAACATATATACTTAAAATAATTAAACAAAAAAAAAAATTTCATATAAAATTCATTACTGATGAAGTATGAAGATTAACCTACTGGTACCGATAGTGTATCGCTGTTAAGTTCCTCTCATAATAGGCATGTGGAATGTAACACAGCTATATCTCTAGCTGCTATCGGTACATGGCCAACGAGAATGGCGTCTTCATTCTGAGGTGTAATCAGAAAATATCGTTATCATATATATGTTACTTAGGGCTAGCTAGGTTAATTTTTAATTCTTTTATAAATCTTTTGGACAAGGGAATGTTAAAGTTAGTGCTAAACTTAAGCCAAAAAAGCTATTGTTAAAGCTATTGAGCTATATTAAATTATAATTGAAATAAAAAAAAAAACCAAATCAAGATATTATTTATTTAATTAGGCCATTAAGCGATTTTGAATCGTCAATTTATATTGAAGTGTTAGTAGTGGCAGTCCTACAGGAAGCTACTGCCGGCTCGGAAGGTAGGCTCTATTGTAAAGAGCCGGCGAGAACATCATTGGATCAATTTGACGTCATCGTGTGTCCCACTGTGACCGGATGTCGATGATGACGTCATTGACATCAAAGTCAATCTCTACTCGTTGAATTGAACTATTATCATTACATTGGTAAGACAAAGTGCAGCGTTAAGACCCGCCATGCAATTCGAAAGGCGAAATATCGACCATCCCAAAAAAAAAACCAAGCGAAGAAAAAGCGAAAAACAACGCTTTATTCAAAAAAAAACGCATAATAAATGAGCAGCTATCACTGTTTTATAGATGCTAAATATTCATTATTAGAGAACAAACTTGACGCATTAATACACTAGCTTAGCCAACCCTACTGCACAGTGTACTGTGTACAGAGCACACAGTACATACGGGACAGGGTCGAATTATTTAATTTTAATATATCCATTTGCATAGGCAGCGTGCGGACCACTGATAATGAATATTTGCATCAGATGAGTTATCGTCAGGTGGCTGGCTGACACTCGTTGTAATGCGATGTCGCTATATTTATGTATTGACATAAATATATGTATATATGTATATATGTATGTCGTGGCAAAGTGGCTGTCTGAACGCTGACTGCACGTTGACTGTGGATTCGATCTGCTCTAATTATTTTCATACTTCTAACTCTGGCAAGAAGACAAAACGCGGCGTTTAGTTTCGCCACTCAACACTCAATGTCAATGTCTCGAAAATTGGACAGAAAGTGTATCTAATACTAGGTTCCGGTTGGCCATCTGAAAAAACAGTATGTCATTGGAAAGTAGCACCTCGGGTAATAATACCTATTGTATTGATTATATAAAAGGTTACAAGATATAGCCGTGACCAGCGAATATATAATATATCGCTATATCGTACCTTGTCATAATCTTAAGTTATATAATATATTATGACATATGTTTTTTTTTAATATTATTTTCCAGTTACGTGACAAGGACGGCCTCAGTTTCGGTCACAACTGACATGATAAAAATTACTTAAGCATTGTTCGTAACACCTTATACCTAGTACTACTACAAATTGAACGATATGACAGAAAAAAATGTAAATATATTTCCATAGTAATGTAGCAGAGCCAAGAAGATATCACATGGTAATCAAATAGATTCGTAATTAGCAATCGATCGGTGAAATCCGGCTCGAAGGACCGTTTTTATCCCTATCTAATTTGCCTGGAGCAAGTCGTGCCTGCATAATTCCGTGCCCAGGGGGTACGGGCTTAGGTAACCAGCGGCCGCCGGGGTATTGCCGTGTGCGATAACATCCGCGCGATTACACTTGCTGGCCACTTCTGTACCTCGGCCCGTCTGGTCACCTCCAGTACCCTACTTTAATCCTATCGCTTAACATTGATAGTGACTTTTCCTAAATCGACCCAGCCTAATGGGATATTAGATATCGTGGCAACTTGAACTTAAACTAATAATCATTTTATTAGCCATATTAAATATTGTAGATTTTAGACGAATGTGTTATTTAATTATATTGTTAATAACAATATTTGTATAAAACGTTTAGATGATATTTTTTTTTAATTTTTGTAAAAATAACTATTAATAGGTATATTTTTAAAAGATAGTTTACTCATTTTCATTAAACAAAACGAGGCTCTTAGTTCTGGTACTCTTGCAACGATAAATATTTTATATATATAGATATAATTATATTGTTTGAGGTCTACCTGGCGTACCTGGCGTAGCTGGCGTAGTCACGTCTGACGTCTGACTGCAAACGTGATGCTATGGGTTCAATCCCACTATTGGGGAATGAACTATTTCTATTTCTTCGCTCTGGTAAGAAAAGATGCGGCGTTAAGTTCCACTACCAAGTTTTAAATGCTTAGAATACAGACAGAGTATTGATAGCAAAGTATCTAGATTTTTTTTCTGGAACATCTCATATGTGTTTTAAAAAGAAGAATCTACATATACTTAAAAGGATACTTTAAGGGTTTTCAATTATCGTTATCTGTGACTAACTTTCTAGTACAAAGCTAGCGTGTCAATGTACTGACGACACTGACATTATGTTAATTGTATATAATTATTGAAAACTTGTATTTACATTGTAAAAAATATTTATAAATTCATACAACACTCAACTGTGACGTATATAATTGATTTGGTTTTATTTCATTGTACAGCTAAGTACGTAAGTAAGGCTTATTATTTAAAGATAAAATAAACTTAATCACTTTTAAACGATTGTCAATATTTGTGAGAAATTATTATAATTTGGATAAATATGATGATGGTACAGCTCAATTATTTTACAATATACAGTTTCTTGTAATGTTTTATATAGTATATCCCGCATATATGTTTTTATTTCAAAACAAAACTTTGGGAAAAAAGTGAAGAAGGTTCCTTGGCATTAGGTTCCTGGGCATTGGGTTCCCTCCGCTTGCCCTGTCATATGCGGGATAAAGCGTAAAACTAAAAAAAACGTTGAAAATTCCTTTGAATACTATAAAAATTAAAAAGGACCTTTAACGGAGAATGAGCAGGTAGTTACAAAGAGGCTTAAGCGTGTAATAAGTTAGTTTTACATAAAATAATTTCATTCGGCACCACGCGTCATCTGTTAAGTCCCCGTGAAATTTCGCATACAGATAATCCTTCTTAAGAGACGGACGGAGTCATGGCATTTTATGGTAGCCAATGACTTAATTGGATTAGTATTTTAAGTATAAATTATATAATATATATGTGTATATATATATATATATATATATATATATATATATATATATATATATATATATATATATATATATATATATATATATATATATATATATATATATATATATATATATTTTGAGGAAAGCTCTTTCTTAACAGCACATTCTCTCTAACTCAAGCTGCTTTTTAAATGTACTTAATGCATATTTTGTAGCTTTTCTTAAGCGAAATATAGATAATTCTTGTAAAAGTATAGAAAAGCTTATTTTATAATAAATTTCAGTTTAAGAATTGTTCTTGATCGAATAATACGTAACCAAGACTATATAACAATGTTAAATAATTACTTATATTAGAAAGAATTGACAGCAATCCCACAAAACAATCGCACAATGTTCAACGAAACATAAAACTGAAATTAAATCTATTTTTACTATAAAGTGAACCAGAATTTCCATTTTCAATATCGCTGCATAACTCAAAGTAAGTAAACTTTAAGCCGCCATTAGCGGGATTGGACGGAAGTGACGTCATCCCGGATTTACTCCGCCGTAAGAGACTAGACCGGCCATATTATTTTTAAAAGCCTTTAAAAATGATATAGAAAGTATTTGGGATTTTTTGTTTGTAAAGCTTCAAATAAAGAATAATATAAGGCTATAGACTATAAGACTAGAATGAAATTGAAATGAGGTTATCGTGGTGAATTTGTAAGCTGTTGTGTAAAACTAAAACCTTCTATCCTTTGCTTTCTATGATATCATCACTTACTTGGCAGCTTAGGCTAAGAGAAAATAGAGCATTGCTTTCTCTACTTATCGATAATTTACGTATTTTGGCTTTTGAATAACGGAATACACTTTATTATTATTACCAAATTTCCCTGAACGGGATTTGAAGCTATTACCATCGCAACAAATCAAATATACCTATAAAACCTGCACTTTAAATGTAATTAATTCATAGTTAAATAATCCATATTAACATTTTTTGCCTTGCACAAAATCGAACCAGGAACTACTCTAACATATTAAATCAAATTAAAATATATATAAAGATGTTATTAGGTACGCAACAACTTGTGTCAAACAATTACTTAGCCGGGGCGCGGGTGTGTCTGGGAGCCATTCTCATAATACTAAGAAATGTAAGTAACTTTATAGGTAGATAGATACCCAGGTGCAGTCGCCATTGTGACCAATTCTTTTAGACAATTGTAATTCCTTGTGATATGTCGTCTGTAATATGTATAGATATAGCATAGCGGTGTTTGTAGATTCAAATCGATATAGTACAGTTTGTGATTTGTGAGGTATCGACGCCATTTTAGTTTTTTTTAGGTATTAAATGCTCCTGTTTTTGTGAAATATCTTTAAATTTAAGGCTTTACAAAATATGTGGTTTTTTTTTAAACTAAATACTTTATAATAGTATAGCGACATTCAAAACTGGAATTTCGTGAACTTGCTTGCTTAAACGTGGCATAAAGTAAATTCTTGGCAATATTTTAGCGTACAATTTTCAAGTAAACCTGGGACTGCAGCTCGCTCCATGATATATACTTCTTAAGGAACTACATTAAGACATCATGGTATTTTAAGGTCTATTAAAACTTAGTTTTAAAAAATGGATAGCGCTTTTACAACATGTGTGAAACAATTTTTTTTTTAAATCCTATTTTGTGGGAGTTGGACGTCAAACTCAATGGTTGTGGGTTCCATTCCCCGGAAAATGGATACCAGAGTGTCCTGGTTCAATGGAGCCACTACCTAGTGTATTTTAAATGAAGCTGTCATAACAAACAGTATATTTTTAGCATATACTTCTGTTTTGAGTATGTGGATCAGATTTCTTGGTTAGATAAATTAAGCTAATAATTATAATACATATGATATATTTAATAGCTTAGGTCGTCGTGGCTCAGCGGCACAGCATCTGACTGTAAGCGCGACGGTTGTAGGTTTAAAGCCAATAGTTATTAACATTACTTCGCTCTGGTAATAATACAAAACGTTGAACTCCTCCAATCAAAATATTAGGCAGAAAGTGGAGATTGGGGTTCGTTTCTTCTACCTACTCTGCTATATTCTAATAAAATGTAATACATTTCAATTGTAAACCAAAATAAATAGCCAAGCTTCTTAGCCAAGAATTGAACCTGCGACCTTTCGTACCACATCGAATGAATCATAAGTACAACAAAAAAAAACAATATTACGGCAATTATTTAACTGAATCAAATAAAAAAATATATATCCGCTTGAAACGCCGCATGACTTTAAAAGTAACTTTAATATGCAAATAGAGCGCAATTTTAATAGGCTTAAAATGCTAGATGCAAGCGAGATTGCTAAAAACGCCTCGCGTGAATTAAAATTGTGCACCGCTATCGCGTCACGATACTTTTTATAAAATCCAATGTAATGTTCATACTTAATGCTAATAACGGCGTTAGTTGCCAATTTAAATATTATTTCTGAGCTTTATTCCAATGTGTTTGAAACGTAGCTACATTTTATAGTGAATTTGATGTAACTGGCGACTAGCCAATCACAAGCCAAAGATAATGCTTGACACATTTGGCAATTAAACTTATTTGTACTAAAATTTAAATTAATATGAAAAAAAAAACAATATTTTTTTATTTTCTTTAATAAACAAAGTAAAAAGGTATTAAAGAATGAGAAGAACATTAAATAAATGTTTATTTAGTTCAATTAAAATATCCCCTTCACCAGTGTCTATGGCATGAAGACGTCGAAGGGTGCAACAATACGGACAATGGGTAGATAACACGGCACTCAGTCACGCCGCTGACAGGGTTATCGGTGCTGGACCCGAGCGGTCCAAGTCACGGGAAACTACTATCTCGTATATAAATATATAAAAAATTGAATTCTTGTTGTGAAAGTTAATGTTGTGTAGTTAATGTTGTTGTTGTATTCCTTATTGTTGTACAAAACAACATGTAGTAAATAATATTTTTTTTATTGCTATAAATATATAGAAAAAAAAATACCGAACTACAAACAAGGACACCAGAACAACAATGGCACGGACGCCAAGAATCTGTGGTGAACAAGTAAGAGATATATAAAATATATATATATATATATATATATATATATATATATATATATATATATATATATATATATATATATATATATATATAATTTTTTTTTCAACAATATATATTATAGCAATACTCTCCGTTAAAGTCATTGTTGATACTAGTAATCTAAAATAACTGAATAACTAGCAAAATATTGACAAAAAATGTCGCTCTAAGCAGAATGTGGAGCAGATGGAGTCTTGATACTACCTTCTTTTTGACTAAAACAAAAAAAAATTGGCAAAGTAAAGACATTCCCTCAATAAAATTTGAACTTATAACCTATATTTAGAAATAAGTAACTTCATTCTATACCATGACGGTGTTTTATCACATTTGTTGCCCAAAATAATAACATTATTTATGATTTTATTATAAAAAAGAACTGCTTGTATATTTCAACAGCTTCCACTCATATCTTGAACCGCGGCTAACTATAGTATATTGTTAGGTCCCATTGGGCCTTTGCGTCTTATGTATTGTCTTTTGATTGGGTTTATCGTGTTTCTGGCTGTATCAGAATATGCTCTCTACACTGAGAGGACCCGTTCTCGTCTATACATTTAGAACATGACAAGTATTCATTTCTCCAATAGAACTATCAGTAACGAAATTGAAAGGTTGAAAAGCTTCAAGCGTTTTATCCCGCGTACAAAAATGCTTTAAAATATATGTAAAATAATCAAAATTTAGCGAGCGCTGTCTCGGATCTTGGTCTAATTACGGTGTACTTCATTCGGGTTCACTAGAACGGGAATGGAACCCACAATGACAGCGTTTACAGTCAGACGGATTTAAATATAAAAACAATTTTTAAGACTGTCATTCAATACTGTACAAATAGACTTTAAATTATATATACTTGTATCTAGCTAGTTACTAGTAGCTACCACAAATCGTACAAAGTAAACAGAACCAAGTAAGCAATTGTTATACACAACGTCTATCATTGCTACGCTCGGAGCAACGTTCCCGTCGTTCCCATTTCTTCACAGTATCATACCTGAAAGTACTGACTTCAAAGCTACTACCTACAAAGTGGTATTCTACGTTTGATTAGGCTTCTTACTTGCCTCGAGGCCGCCTTTGTAACAGCGCTGTGTACTGACAGCGTTTAACCATTCAAGTGTATCAAAGAGTTTCGCTTGTCGATTTTAGCGCATTTCATTGGATAAGGGTTTGTTGGTATGTTTTGAGAGGTGAAGGTGAAGATAGGTTTAATAAGCTGGCTGTCCTGGTGCAGTCGGTATGTGGCTGTTATTGGTTTAGATCCTAGTTGGATTAAGTTTTTATTTCTCCGTTCTAGTAAGTAAAGGGGGCGGTGAGTTTCGCCACTCAATGTCTAGAAAATTGGGGAAACTGGAAGAACGGAGTTAACACTAGGTTCCTTTTGCCTTCTAAAAAGCTGGGTCAAGGATGATAATTTGGATGTAGATGTGTTAAAAATGATCAACGTATCTATATACGATTGTTTTTTTTATCATTTGTCAGTCATGTTCTTTATTTTGTGCATAAAGTTTGTACCTATTTGGCCATACAAGTTGAAACAAATCCTACAAAATGATCGAGCTGAATCATTCCGTCCAATGCAGTTCGAAAGAGGCATAGGTTAAAGGTATGAATTTATATTGCTGTCAATAAAAATGGGTTAAAAAATTTCGCAAAAAAAAAAAATACATACAGAGCCGCGTAAAAAAAGTCGCACGCGGCGCCAACGTCAATAAAATTTCATGTTTACGCAGAGAGCGATATCTCGCTGAATAAAATGTATACTCTTTTACCGGTAAACTGTTTTGTTCGTTCAAAAATCATTTTGGAAAGGCTTTCATGGAGCCGTGTGTACTTTTGTTTTTTTTTTTCTCTTTTTTTGTCCAATATTTGAATTTGCAAGTGGATGTAATAATTTCCAAGCGAAACTTTACGATAAAATGTTAAAACTAAATCCGCTTATTGGGGCCGTATCGTCGATGTGTAAAATACGTTATTTATCGAGCTTAGATGTTATTTGAATGTAAATACGCGTTGATTCTTGAAATTTACATTTCTTGATAAGTTCGATGTTGGTGGTGGCTTTATGGCGTAGTGGTAATGTTTACATATAGTTATTGATGGTTTGAGCTTCAAACTTAATGAAAAAATTTCGTTTAAGCTATTTGAGCTTTAACAGGATTCATATATATATATATATATATATATATATATATATATATATATATATATATATATATATATATATATATATATATATATATATATATATATATATATATATATATATATATATATATATATATATATATATATATATATATATAAACGTACTTTTTACGTAATTTATTAGTATTTTACAATTTAACTCACTTATATATTCAATCATATCATCATAAATTCAATCGCTAAAATATAAAAATTAACATATAAATTTGACCCAAATATCTCGTAGGAAATGTATAAAAAAATTCTATTTCCCAGACAAAACCAGAAAATAATTGCAGTTAAAAACTTGTGGAAAACAGCTATAAATTGCAATTAACGTACATATACACATAATAAACGCATTAGGTTGATTAAAACAGCAAATCTCATATAGGGATGGGCAAGGATGTAAAATAAATAGCTACCTACCTATTAGGTACATAGGTACCGATGTCGCAGCCTATTTATGATAATTACTGAGCTAAGGTCGGTAGTTAGGTTCGATTTGCATTTAAACGCACTCAGAGCATTTTCAATTTTCCTGCTTCGCCTTATTATAGTTTATGCGTGTTTTGATTGAGAAATTATTGTATTTATGTAAAATTGTGACTGACTCATATCCTGTTTGGATTTGGAATTTGTGTCAAAAGATGTTGTTTAAGGATTTATTGAATTAATTTCGTTGTTTAAGGACCAGAAAGGAGTAAAATAGAGCATTGAATGCCGTTTGATGTAATATTCACTTTACACCTTCACCGGATGTCTGTCACATAGTCACAATCGACATCAAGTAGACAGTGATTCATTAGCCTTACTTCTAGTTCACTATTTGCAATAAAAATGAGAAATCACCTTATTTTTAAGCTGCCCGATGAAATTCCACTAAAACCTATCCTATGTCTTCGAAGTTTTACTGTCACGTTCGCTTAACAAAGCCGTTCGACGGTACTGTTTCCTTTAGAACATTTTCCACACAAAACTGAATAGTGCATATTCTGGTTGCTTACTTCAGTCAATTTTAAACCTTAAATACACGTTTTGTGATGATTTTTTTGCGTTTTCCCCCAATACGTGGGCGATTGACAGGCGCGTTGCCGGTTTTTTGTCTGGTACAGCTTTTATTTTCTGGTCTAGACTTGGTGATTAGTCGGCACGTGTTCACTCGTTGTCAAATTTCAAGTCTTTTTGGCGAAAATCTTGTTAAGGGATTACAGGTATTTTGTTAATGGCTTGAGCTTCTCGGGATATATACAATTGTAAACTGAGAATTTTAACCAACCTAATAAAATAAATGAACTGCAATCACTTACACTACATGCAAGTAATTAACTAAAATTCATTGATACGCACTCAACATAACAACAAAACCCACAAATGATTAAATAACACGCGGAGTGTATTCCAAAAGGCGCCATTACAGAAATGGCTATCAAAATTATAATATCAATTACCGATGCATTAACAATTCAGAGCAGACGTGGCGGAGGCGGGAGTGGGACGCAGATACGGCACTCCCAGGGTGCGAGGGGGTGGCAAGGCAGCCGTCGGAGAGCTGTCAAAATGTCAAATTTCAGAACGCTCGGCGCAACTTCAAACGTGCCCCTACCGTGCACTATATCTCTAATATAGTTATGCTGCTCCGTGTTAATATTCATGCATCTCATCCGGCTCCTAGACACCGAGCCATTTTCCTGAAAGCCTCTCGGTTCCGTCACTATGGATATGAATGATTCAGTTCATTTCTTGGATTAAAGTTGAGCTTTTTATGTTATTAGTAGAAGCTATGTCGTGACTTGTGATTCATATTTATGGATTACTAATGTTTTGTAAAAGTAACGAGATTGCCGAAGTAAAACGATTTTTTGTTGTATCACTTACAGTGAGTCTGATTCACCAATAATACACTTACATTCTTGTCGTGACAGTGTGGTTTACTGTCATTCCAATTTCCAGTGGAAATTGTAATAGGTTTAATTAAAAGTGTTGCAGTTGACTTTGACTAGAGCTGAAAGCTTCCGTTATGTTTACTGAATGCAAATATCAATCACATTCGAAAATAGAAACCTCCACTTTATGTGGGTGTGTGTGTGTGTGTGTGTGATACACAAAAAATGTCTAAAGCGAAAATTGGAAATTTCAATTTCGAGTCCATTTCCTGGAAAAACAGGCGGTCTTTTTATTTTATCACTTAAAAAAATGCGCTGCCCACCGACGCTGTCTGTCTCGCTCTTGACGTGAAGGATATTGGAGCGAACCGAAAATGAGAAGCAAAAGAAACGCTGATTTTTGACGTTTCAATATGCACTCATCTGCAGCGCGCGGCCGAGTTAATTAATATCATACCCAGAAGCTCTTCGGGAAAAAAAGCATCTAAAACTGTCCACTTTCAAATCGAAATTGTTACAACGAGTGACATCGAAAGCTTTCCATCTTAATAATACGTTTTCTTAACAAGCTCTTGTGTACGGGTGTCAATCATAGACGTCAGATATGACAGTAGTACACCCCGCCCGGTAGTGTTGGAAAGGTCGTGCCTAGTACGAAAAACACGCGTTAGGAAACGCGTGCTCGATTTAGCGATTAGTGTTATAGAAATTGGGTCCGAGGATCATGTCGCCGGCGGCCGTCCACGCCTACAAGATGGCGGCACTAATCAAGCATCGGGAAAGGCGGAATGTAGAGTTTTATTGAAGCGATGTATTATTACACATTTGAACCTATAATTACGCGCTAACATAACGCGTGGGAAGATTAGAAAAAAACACATCCCGACGGCTCGTGCTCAGTAATTGGGGT
This sequence comes from Dione juno, assembly GCA_037127375.1. Taxonomy (NCBI): domain Eukaryota; kingdom Metazoa; phylum Arthropoda; class Insecta; order Lepidoptera; family Nymphalidae; genus Dione; species Dione juno. The sequence continues at coordinate 9,288,306 of JAXRJS010000067.1, forward strand.
GTTTCGTTCATGATTTTGATTTGATTATAACAATTTGCTTGCAAAAAGTTAACCGTTTTGTTTTTTTTTTTTTTTTGGGGGGGGGGCCTATTCGATAATGTAATCCGTTTCATGGAAGAAGAGAATATTTCTGTAGCATTAAAACACGATTTACAGCATCTCGTTTATAGTAGGGCCTTTTTCTTCATTCTTCAAACAAGATGATCAAGCTGATATTTCTCCCATTTGATATATTATAATAGTGATATCGTGTTGTAATTCTGTTTAAGCGGCCCCGATATCAATTCGGTTTTGAAGCCGCATCGGTCGTGAGTTGAGTATCCATCATTCTCTGGCACCGCCCGGTCCTGATTTATTGAGTGTCGGCGTCCGGACAGGACGGTGCGGATCAGAGGTCATTCCCTGATCGCTTTCTTGTATTGAGATGTGTAATATATACATTTGTATAATCAATATGCCAATTATATTAGACTATTCGCTTGTTTATTGATTTTTAATAGTTATTATGAATGCTCTAATATTTTTTTGTGCGTTTATTTTTGTCTTATTAAAGAAATATAAGGTTCATATTATATTTTAAAATTGGCATCATAAAAAATAGTTGTATATTGTATTATTATATTATATCACTATATGTATATATTTACATATAACATTGTGTGTAGAAAAAAATATTGGGCTACATTTAAACATAAATTATTAAAAACTACTCTAGTACATGAAAACTTTAAAATATCGTAATTTAACAATACGGAAATAAAAGCTGCGTAATCTATAAAAACAAGTATTCAATTAATTTCAACTATATACACAATCTACCGTACCAAGTGTCGAAGAACACGATAGAAGCCCCGCCATACTTGTGTAACTGGAGGCCGAGGGCGGGCGCTCCGCCCTCGTCTGCCCTTACAGAGGTCATGTCTAAATGACGGGGAAGTGACACATTGTCGATCGAACTAATTTTTTATTGTATTGGGTAGCTGGTATTATTCATATGAAACGTTTAATATTGAGAAAATTATTACACTTATTAATAGACATATATTGTTTAAAAATTGAAAACGAAACTATGGAATAGTTTACTTGTAATCTCTATCCTATATTCAAGTCCTGGCTCCATCATCAGACCAGCTCGATGATATATGATCATATTGTAATTAAAAGTGGGGTAAAATATAGTTTCTTACATTTTGTAACATAGTTACAAAGCTACATAGTTAGAAGTAGACCTAATAAAAAACAAGTCAATTAAGACGAAGGTTTCTATAATATGTTAAACATTTATTATAACCCTTAATTTTACTGAAGTTTTTACTTTAATAAGCAAAAGCATCTATATATTTGGACAATATATAGGAAAGTAGAAAACGGTATGATATAAAGCATAGAAATGGCCAAATAATATTACATTTCTTGGATCGATTTGAGAACAATAAATTCATTTATACACTTAAAAGCTCTACCAGTACATAAAAGCACTGTATTAAAGCTTTCACGATAAACCGAAAATCTTTAGCGCGTAGCTGTAAATCACAAAACACCAACTAAATCATTATAATGGTATTCCAACAAGTGATCGTGTATAATCAGCGTTATCAAGCGCACAGCTCCGCATAAACAGCCGCTGTGACAAATTCCGCATCTCGCAGATATCGACGGCGCGGTAAATCATCAGTGTGGCAGTGCCTTTATGCATGTTATATTGTATTAGGTATATGCGGAGATATTGAGATTTAAATTAAATATGGAGATATTCAATTTGTATTACATTTAAAAATGTCTATAGCTTTTATCCAAAAGTTGTTGCTAATATTTTATACTTTTTAAAGGTTATTAGATTATTAATAAAGTCCAAATGTAATGTAAAATATCGTATACAAATCAAGAATCAACTTTTATTTAAGTCCAGTTTTAAATTTAATTCATTTCATTCTCCGTTGATATCGTGAGTACTAAATCATTGATGTAAAACTATAGTATAGAAGTATATTAGGATACTGACATAATTGTAACATGGATAGCTCTGAAATCCCACTCAAGAGAGTAAAAGATCATGGTGGCGCAGTGGGACCACGTCTGACTGCTAATGCCATGGTTGTGGGTTAATACCCACGCTTTAAAATAAGCGATTTTCATTTTTCTAACTCTGGTAAAACAAAGTACCGTATTGAGTTCGGCCACTTGATACTCAAAGTCTATAATGCAAGTGGAAAGCAGAAAATGGGATACAGTATAAAAAATGTCATATTAGCTTGGAAACTAAGTAGATCTGATGCAAAACTTCTTTACACTGTAATGCCGTATACATAAGTAAAATTAATCAGACGGTCCATCCCTTCCATGCCGATTTGTGGAGGATGATATTAAAAATTTGCTAAATTGAAACATCTACCAAAGAAATATATTATACACTACCCACAAAACCAAGAACCTTATCTTAACATGATATATTTATGTACTTTTTCTACTGTGAAAAATTATATAGATATGGTAATATATAACCCATTGTCAATTTGCGTATACCGCTACGTGGAGCTGTTGACGTGAACACAATACCTGTTTTGCGTCGGTTTTTCAGTCTCGCAGCTTATTTATTACACGAACCGCATGCAAAACGAGCTAAATTGACGCAACCTAGGGTTGGTGTGTGCGGAACTTTACTTATAAAACTTACTATCTTAATATGCAATAATATTTCATGGCGACGCATTTTGCATAGCCTTACGTACTCATAAATGGTCTTTGGGCAAGCAAATGTCTTGCCAAAACTTTTTCGCCTCGTCCACTGTTGTTAACCTCTTGCAACATGCTCTTCGGGTGGCCCTGGTGTTTTTCTGTGATTTTCTTCTAATATGATTGATACTGTGACCCGGAGGTCAACTGACGTCTCCTCAATCTCTCTAAACACTCACTCTTGCATCATATATATTTTATCATTTTGTTCCTGCATTTGTGCCCTCGCTTACAGTCATTTAATAACTGTTTTCTTTAATTTATATATTTTTATAGCGGAAGTATTGCACAAAATGCGTAAATATTCTATTTGTTCCTATATAAGATAGAAAAAGCGCTTTATACCCACTTCTAAAACGTTTTACAGTAGAGCTTTAAGTATCAACCCTGTATTTTCATTCAGCATCCAATAGGACTCTATGTGTCTTTTTATCTTTATCTTATTTCATTTTATTTCATTTCGCCAACCGTTTGTGTACATGCGCCGGCGCAGGTGCACGGCGCCTTTGATGTGTATTGATATGCAAAATTTTATAAGTGAATACATATTCATCGACTTTTTGCTGTGTATGATTCTTTGTAAAGATACGGTTTGTTTGTTTAAAGATTTCTGATTCTCTTGGTACAACCTTGTTGCTACAACGTTGATGAAGCGGTTGAGTAAAAACTTGTAGAGTTGCCTTACGTGTATTTTATAAAACGTAAATAGCAAATTCAAAATAGGACATAACGTAAGAAATCAAATTCAAATTGCTAATATAATTCAGAAAACACACTATTTTCCTAAATATGGAGAATATTTATTAGAATGATAATATAACCGATACCTGATTGTAACCTTGTTGTACCCAGTTCCAATTCGATCAAAGCGACAGCTAGCTTCCAACTATCTCATTTCCCAGCACAGTTACGTTTCCGGGAGACGTCACAGCATCCGGCTCGAAGATTAGTATCATCGTTTGACGCCTCACCATTGTCTCTATAGGTCCATAGAACCATTCAGCTTTAGACTCTATAATTTCGAATAGCTGTTTGCATTCGGTCTTGGTTTTGAAATTTTGTTTTGCGTAAATCTTATTTCGTACTTTACACAATATTGAGGATTTAGATTATTTATTGTAGGATTAATAATTAATGTTTATACATAGTAAAATAATATTAATTTTCAATAAAATGAAGTTATATTTAGTTAAGTACAAAGCCAACTATCTCTCAACTGTATATGGTACAATAATATCACTAATCGCTAAATTTATACAAAAAGAAGAAGATTTATTTCTACGAAAGTATTTTTAAACATTCAATAAAGTAAATTCCTGAACAAAGCTGAAAGTAGAAGACATATATTACGTGTCAAATTCTAAAAAGCGCACTATTCCCGATACTAAAGTGCGGACGTTGTCCATTACAGATTTGCATAATTTAACCTTTGTACTGCGGCCGATGTTAGGTAATGAATTCTTTATGTACCTCTCTGCCAAAATGTACCGCGTATTGGCAGGTGTCTTACGTTCAAATTGCGATTTTCCAACCAAAAAAATCGATTAATACTGTCGTATCGAACGTGACAATGACATGAGTATATTAAAACAGATCGAAAAAGCTCGCTCACGACACAAAGCTTTTGAGCTTCAAATTATTAGCGAATGTTTCGGATTACACAAACCATTATAAATATCTATAGAATCTTTTTATTTGCAATTTTTTTATGGTGAAAGCTCTTAGAGGTACAACAAAAAACAATTCGCTGAACTACAGGGAATTTCGCACATAAAGTAGGATGGCATAAATAAGCAAGGTTGAAAACTGTGAAATACAGCCGGTGGGTAATAGTGCCATCCATCCGGTCACATCTTCGATAGGGTTAGTACACCTCCACCGTTATGGGTCCCTCGTGTGCTATAAAAGCCCCATAGTCTGGAGCCCCCGGTTTTTTGACGTCTATTTGTGGTCGCCCTTTGCCCTTAACGGCTCCTTCGGTCCCAAAGCGAATGAGTTGGGAAGATTTAAATTAAATTTCAAAATTACATCACGGATGCCTGGATAATTGATAATTTATTATATTTATTGTTATATGAAGATAAGGTTGTAATTAGACAGTGTTAGATTACGGTGATCTTTGTATATTCATTTAGGCAATTTGTAACAAAATTCTTTAAGGGTGTATATAGTGTACATGAGTAAGTTAGTACATATACATATATAGTGTACATAAGTTAGTGATTCTATATTTGTTTTTTTAATAATGTAAATTAACGAAAATTTAAGCATAGCATGTTTATTTACTTAGAATTTGTTTTATCTCTTATATATTATGATGAACAGTATAAATTTCACAATAAATTCTAACATAATCAAAATGTACGTTTTACGTATTAGTTTCGGCGTGTATGAAAAGTTGGGGCACGTACAGCGAGGTAGGGGCATGCATATTTTAGAAACATCACGTCCGGTGAAGGAAAAATTTAATACATCAACTTGTTACTGTTCTGGAACAAGCATTGGAAAGTAATCTTTTCTATTTAAATTGCTAATATAAAAGTGTGTTATTTGGTTATACTGTATAACATAAGTGATTACTTTTACATTTTTGAATATAAATTATGAAATATAAACAAAAATTAAAATATAAAAAAATACTTCTCCAGCGGTGGGAGAAGGCCAGGCCCAGGCCACAAGTGGCTAGGGCTTCAGAGTGTGGTACCTCCTCACAATATTTACTGCTCTGTGCATATATACTGTAATAGACCTGTTTTTTAGTTATATATGATGATGATAATAATATTTAAAACGTAGAAACTTTTTTGGTATCATAGGATAAAGTGCAGTGTTCACTTCCGCAGTGCCACGTCATTGTAACTGGATTTTTTATATTGCAAAAATTTATGAGATATGTGACTGTCCACATTTTCCAATAAATATTTTAATAACAAACAAACTTAATTACTTTTCAATTTATAATGCTGAAAGCTCATCGTCCAAATGGATACAACATCAAAAATTTATGAAACCTATTATGGAAGGTAAAAAGATTAAAATGATAAACTCAGCGACGTCCAGGTAACGGTCGTTGTCAATATACGGGACCCCAAGTTTTTGCTGCGACAGTCAATTATTTTTAATTTGCAACGTTTGGCTCGTGACCACCTTTTAGATTCGGCAAAAAGTTAACTTAAACGATTGTATGAAGATGCGTTAACTGTTGTCTTCTTAACTCAACGGTTCTTTAGAGTTACTCAAGATTTGTAACTTTTCTATTATTTGTTTTAGCTTACAGATTTTCCTTAAAGGTTAGGTTGATATTTTTAAAAATAAGAAGAGTCACTTGTTATTCTATATCAAAAAAAAAATTTAAGCCAAAAAAATTTTTCTTTGGATATTTTTTTGTTATTTTGATATAAATACATATTTTTATTAGGCTTGTTTTATTCAAATATCATAAAAGACAGTACGAATTCAAATTGAACCGAGGGCAACAGTTGCTTAAAAAATTGAATATAACTTACCAACACGTCTCTACTTCCTTTCTCAACAATATGGATACTTATGCATACATATATACAAAAACAAACAACCCATTCATACTCGCAAGAACAATTTTTCAGAAAATCACATTTCATCATTTCACGAGGGCATAATAAAACTATATAGAGATATCAAATTTCGAAAAGCAATCCTGTAGGGCCCGCATAAATCACGAGTGCATTAAAAATCACGATTATACCGGGCATAAGTTAGCAATAAATCCGGTATCGACTGTGAAAAAAGGCCCCCACTGTAACGGCTCGAAAAATTTCGTACGCGAACTATAAATTTTGTTTTTGTATGGCAACTGGGAAGAGAAACAATATATATGTATGTATGTAGATGCGTTGCGTTAATCTATGGATGAGATGTATGGAAGTTCGAGAGCATGGTGTTGAAGTTTACCAGAGTTCTTACTTGTTTTAAAGTATTTTCTGTTATTTATATCTTGCTAAAGTAAATATGTACATGATTAAGCATACAATATCCTATGGGTGGCCGGAGAGTGGAGAAGAGAAATTAGATGCACTCTTTTCTCTACTTTCTGCTCACTTAGTATGTGCTTAATAAAGAAAACCAGTAAAGTAAAATAGTACAAAAATGATAAGTCAACTGTTATTGTATACAATAAGGATAGATGAAGACGAGATATAATAGAAGATATATTTCTAAAGGAATAAAATAGCAACTAAAATTCATATGTTCTCAAGAAAATATAAAAGAAAATGTCAAAAAAGATGCCTTTGTTGAAAAATTCATATCAACACCAGTATTCCCTAACGATACGTGGCGTACGGCATCCCGCTACATAATCATTTTGTGCCCTGTGTCGGTGATTTTGAAACAAAAGTGCGTCTCCGAGGAACGAGGGGGTAGAGTTGAAGTTGTGGAGGACGAGAAGAAGGCATACACAAATTTTGTTATTAGTTTTTAAGTAAAAATATGGTCCAAATTGTATTTGTAACATATATATTTAAATAGCTCTATTTATACGTCACTCTACATAGAGAACGGAGTGTGTTAGGTTAGCACTAGGTTTCTCTGCCGAACCTGCAATATGCGTGATACAGCGTGAAGCTAAGAAATCTGAAATATATCATGAACATTATAGTAGACACGTCTCGTCAACATCAACGTCATTCAATCAATTAAAAGTCTCAAACTGAGTATCGAACCGCCACAGCCGTCATACTTTACCAATACAAGACAATCACAGTCTATTTCAACTCGCAAGCTCACATTTACGTTCAGCAAATCACATACAAAATCAATCATACGTTTATAATTACTTCATCGCTCCCATCTTTCAATATGCGTAAACATCCTGTATAATGCATTAGCGGTGCGCCGATCAATTGTAATAATAAACTGGCGGACCTCCCGGGCTTTCTTTATACATGTTTACTTAAGATCTATAGCGTACCTGAGAAATTCTAGCTTTTAAACTTCATCTGGCTTTGTTGTGACTGAATATTTTTTTTTCATCCTTACTCGGTTTTGCTCACTTTGCTCTATGGATAATATATTAATAATTAAGAGTTTGTTTGCTTGAATGTGCAAATCTCAAGAATTTATTTTTTTGTCGGATAGTCTACTTATTGAGGAAGGCTATAGGCTAAAGGCTATATTACGTCACGTTATTTATTCCCATGTAACTTACTGTATGTGGCTTGTGTCATAGACAACTACTTGTATTTCCATATATTTGGCCACGTGAGTAAAGCCACAGATAAAATATAGTTGGTATAATAAGCAAATAGGATAGTGACGCAATTTTCACTCAAAAGGGAAGTGATGTAATACAGTAAGTGTTCTAATTCCTTTAAGTGAACTGAAGCAACTTGGTTTTAGCAATTGTAACAAGTGTTTCTTAGAAACTTTATTGAGATAGACAAGAGAACTGTCTCTGATTTTCTTAGAATGATGTAGCTGTTGTTCAGCTTTGATTTTATAGAATCTATTAATGCTATACGTATTATTTATATATATATATATATATATATATATATATATATATATATATATATATATATATATATATATATATATATATATATATATATATATATATATATATATATATATATAAAGTTGATAAAAAAAAATTTAAAAAAGTAATATTTTGTGAGTGTTATGTACCAAATATGGTGTAAAAAAGATTTATCTTTTGATAATTATGCTTAGAGGTCCTATTAATTAATTAATTAATTTAAACTGAGATATTGAATTTTGAATGAATGAACTATTTAAGTGTAAGAATTATTTTTCAGGTAGATAGTAGTCTAGTTCTAGTGTTAAAACACTCCGTTTCTCACTTTTTATAATTAAAAATAAACTACTTAATTACAACTTGTTAGAGCGATGAAATCAATTTCTTATTCCAAGAAAATAATATCAATGTAGACATTTTTTTCAAGTAAACACTTATACTAACAGTAATATTACCTTCTAAATATATTGTATAGAAAAATCTGAAGTCGTAGGTGTCCCGTAGCAGAATGTATCGCACTCGTAACATAATACAGAGATGTGCGTTTTATACCTTTACTTACCTTTTACAACTTTTTTAATATCCACTAGAGACTTATACGCTCTTAACCAATATTGTCAGTTGAGGGGTTCCTTCAATAAACGGTGCTATGTCCAGAAAGTTACTACTTTTGACTTTTGGCTGTTTTCTTTCTGCTGTCTTAGTGTTGTGCTTTATATCAATATTTTAAACAATACCTCTTACACGATTTCCAAGAGGCTCGGGTTCAAATCCTTACCAATTTTTTAAATTTTTTCTTGTTTTTCTGGTCTGAAATAATAGTTCTAAAAAAATATATATACGTGATGATTTTTGCTCTACATGTTTTATTATAGTAGAGCTGTGTGGAAAGTCAATTACTTGGTTACAGCATCAACCTCCCAGTTTTGTTTTATTAACATAACTTCTATATAAAATTTCCAAATCATCTGATAACACTCGTCTTAAAGAGAAGTATCCTATATGATAATATATACCACAATATTCATACATTTAATGCAAAATTTTGTGCATTTTTGCACGTACTTTGAAAATAAGCTTTACGAGAGCCGAAATAAACAGCAGATCATTGCTTTACGACACATAAAATAGGTGTAACCCGCTCCCCCATTAAATTGCGATTTCTTAGAGTGTCATTTTCGACATGAATGCTCTTAGTGGTGTACGGACGAGTAGATAATATGAGAATTACCCTTGAATGTTATGTTTTTAAATTATTATTTGTAGAGAGAGAGCTTAATGTTAAAAACACTCTGTTCTCTGCTTTCTAGTCGATAATTAAAAGAAAAGAAGAAAAAAGAAGACACTTCTTTTTTTTGTATATTATTAGTTACGTAGTGACATATTTCTATAAATTTTACGTTCGTTTAGATATACATAATATATGTATCTATGGCGCATCCAATCATTTTTATATGAACTTACATGGGTTTTTATATGTTTTTTGTTTTTGTTATAAATCTTCTATTTAATGATTGGCTATTTATTAAATGGTTATAAAAAAATATTCGTTCTAATTTTTTAAAAAAAAAAAATATTGTAATATTTTACTAATATTCTATATACATGCCTGTAATTGATATTTATATTAGAACGTTTCTTTAAAATGAGTCTTTATGTCTAAAATCTTACATTATATTATTGGTGTGTCAAATAAATAAATAAACTTACACACCTTAGTCTAATAATTACTCAAGTTATTAATTAACTTAACTAATTAATTAACTTACTTTTGCTTGAGAGATTAGAACCCACACAAAAAATTCATACGTCTAGAATGAAACAAAAAGTAAAAAAAAAACAAGTCTATACAAATACAGTTATTTTATTTTATTGTAGCGACACCAGTTACCTGGTAATATTACGTTTTGATGCATTGTTCGTTCAACAGATAAGGCGAGATATCGTTTTATCTGCGACCATAGTGGCTTATACGCCATTTATTCTCAGCGTGTCCGTGTAAATCATAATAAAGCTTTCTACACAGTGATGTGTGGAGCCAGAGACCATAGTGATGGAGTCAATGCCTGGGATCGCTAACTAATAAAAAAATGAAATAGCTTCACGCTGTATCCCGCGCTTTCTGAAACACTCGTGTTAATAAAAAAAATATTTAAAAAAATACAAATATATTATTGTATATATATTAAATTGAATAAGTCCTTTTCCCGTTGTAGTTAAAGAGATAATGACTCGAAAATTTGGCAGTTTGCGGGGAATAGAGTGTCTTAACATTGTGTTCCCTCTGTGTATATCCAAGCAAATAATCGAACTTGGAACTTTTAACAACACCGTTATTGAGCTTTCTACTCTCTCCAGTCACTAGAATATTTCACATTGATAAGAAGCTGTTCTTCACCAGCTTATCCACCATTAATTCTCATCTTTAGCAAGTAAATCATTATAAAGGCGCATCCACACAATGCGTTATGCATACACGTCAGATACACACGTAGCAACGTGACGTATCAATTTCTTTGGGAGCCGGCACTATCGGTGGGATCTGGTGTCGCCTTTACATTTTTATTTATTGCCACAATAAGATTTACAAACGCATCGGCCACACTGTGTGTTGTGAAAGCTCAAGTAATGTATAAGTTTGAGAAAGTTTTATCGAAATGCAAAGTTGTAATTGTCTTGGTTATTTGTTACAGTGGAAATAAAAGTAAAAGCTCGTATGATATATTTTAAATGCATTTCAAGTATAAACAATAGTTTTAATATATTAGAACGTAGAACAAGAACAATTAGTTCAGTAACTTAAAACAAGTGGACTATCGAAAAATATTTTTACTTATAATCCTATATCAAGACATCTGCCATAAAAAAAAGTTATAAAATAACTTAAATCGGCCAGTATCAAATAAAAATCCCATAAAAAATACCTATAAAATAACTTAAATCATCCAGTACCAACCGGGGTATCGAACAGGTAAATAATTTACACTACCGGCAGTACTGACGGGGGACGAAATACCCTCTCGAGGGAGGATCCCATAGAACTAGAAACCAAATGTCATTAGATACTGTATAAAGTAAGTTTTTGAAATAATTATTTAGTTTTCAACTAAACTGAAATTATGGACCGTCGTGGCGCAGAGGCACAGTGTCTGCTTGTGAACACGACGGCTTGTGGGTTCGATTCGCACTCGGAGAGAATGAATAATTTTCATTTTCAAGATAACAAGGCAAAGTGCCTACTAACCAGAGCAACATAGTCACCCAGTGACTCAGCTCTTAAAATGAGAATAAAAAAAGAAAAAGGCAAAGTGCGACGTTGAGTTCCGCCACTCAACATCCAATGCCTCAAAAGGCGGAAAGCGGAGAACGGAGTATCCTAACACTAGGTTCCTACGGTTTCCTCTACCCACCCTACCATGAGCGGGATACAGAATGAAGCTATTATTATTATAATAAACTGAAATTAATGAATGCCTTTAATTACAATTTTCGAACAAAAAACTTTAGAATAGGTACCTATAAACATATGTGTGTATAAATATTTATACCGTTAATAACTTACTTCAATGTCTACTATTATCCATTTACCTCAACAGATTCGAACCACTTATCATCATTATAAAAAAACAAAAGAACGCTGCAATCGAAACAAAAGCTTTTATACATGTTTCTAATTCAAACGAGCTTACATCGACTCAATTTCAATAATAGATTTGCAAGGGGTATCTAAAAGGCAATTTTATTTAAATTCCCATACAAAGCAGGCGAAATTAGATTAGCTGTGTACCGAATACAATTTGTCTCATTCCGATTGTGTTGTTACAGCATCCGTATCCTTCGGAAGATCAGAAGAAGCAATTGGCACAAGATACAGGGTTAACGATACTACAAGTAAATAATTGGTAAGTTATTTTTGTATATGATTATTAATAGAGTTAATATTTATTATTATTATTATTATATTTTTTTTCTATTATTACTTCATCATTATGCGGAGAAGACGGAGTGTTTCTAGTGTCCAGACATTATCTAGAATTGTATTAATCATATGTTTTCTCGAGTGGGGACCGAACCCACGACAACATACGCCAGGACAGTCTTGTTTTAAAATAATATATATATATATATATATATATATATATATATATATATATATATATATATATATATATATATATATATATATATATATATATATATATATATATATATATATATATATATATAATATTTATTTAAGTACCACATAAAAATAAATGCAGAATGAATGTAAGAATAGAAAAAAAATTTGGACAAAGGATAATATATATCTAGATCAAGATCTCTTCAGGAACCCTTGAATGTAAAAAAAAATGTTAATTAAAGGGATTCGGGTACAGTATGTATATTATGTAAATATTACTTCATTAATGACTACTATATACGAGCATACATAATATAATTTAGATAAATAAATAATAATATGTTAGGTAAAGTAAAAAAACGGAGAAAACGTATATAAAAAATAATTATTAAAGCTATGAAAGTGCTGCTTTAATCTTAATTTAAAGGTATTTAGACACGGATTGCCAACCGGGATAGAATTAAGAAGTGAGACTGTGAGTCATAGAAACCCGGATAGTAGTAACTTTTAAATTTTTTTTTTTATGGTAAACCCTTATTAAAATTTGAACCTACACTCATTATTTTGACGATGATAATATTCCACGCACTTAAACGAAAACGATAAAGTGCAGTTACAATCGATTGCACATACTCATACTCGCTCGCTAACGTCTAAAGTATTTATAACTGTGACGTCATGACGTGTTTCTTTAATAAAAAAAAACCCTGAGTAATGCGGCCATTTTGTTGTATATTTTATTTCACAAGAGACACTGTTGGAGCAGGTTCAAATTCGGATACATTTAAACTTGTGAATTTGAGAACATTTATAGTGTGTATGAGTATGTAATAAATAACTTCCCGGGCGTAACGTATGAAAAGAATTCATAAGTTTTTTCAAAAATTTCGAAAATAATTAAGAACTAAAATAACTACATTATATATATATATATATATATATATATATATATATATATATATATATATATATATATATATATATATATATATATATATATATATATATATATATATATATATATATATATATATATATATATATATATATATATATATATATATATATATATATATATATATATATATATATATATATATATATATATATATATATATATATATATATATATATATATATATATATATATATATATATATATATATATATATATATATATATATATATATATATATATATATATATATATATAGAAACTATACAGCATGCGTCATATGTCATAAGCTACTATAATATATGTATGCTAGCATATTATAATGTGTGTAGCTTATGACATATGACACATGCTCTATAGGTTATGACATATACGTACGTCATATGTCATCTCTCAATAAATGAACGATAGTACACAAAATTAATTTTTAGTAGAATGTGAACTGGCAATTGTCACTTTCAGTCAAATACCGAATGGACCACCAAATACCATGATGGTGTAATTTTTTTTTAATATATTGCATAATAAAGTATATACTCGGTCGTGCAGCGGCACAGCGTGTGGCTGTAAGCGCGACTGTGGCGGGTTCGATTCCCATGAGAGAAAAGTGTTTCAAAAGTTTCTTCTGGTAAGTAGAGAAACGCGACTTTAAGTTCCGCTCGACAATGCAATATGTCGAAAGGCGGAGAGCATGGAATGGAGTGTCTTAACACTAGGTTCCCTCTGCTGTATGCAAAACTAAATCGTTATTCAATACATGGCAACTGGTCCCATATTACAAGTTGTTGAATGGTCATCAGAATGTATGTAGGTACCATTATATCGCCAACGCATCTGCATCCTTATGCCGATTCTCGATGTTTTGCAATTTTAGATACTTCTTAATATATATATATATATATATATATATATATATATATATATATATATATATATATATATATATATATATATATATATATATATATATATATATATATATATATATATATATATATATATATATATATATATATATATATATATATAGATAGACGTATCGGTACCATATCTATATATATTTAAGGTTGCACGGGTTCAAATCCTGCTATGTTCAATTCTTATACGATTTCCAAATTAATTTTTTTAGTCTAGAATAATAACATTCTTAAGTAATATGATTAAAATCTACCGCTTCCTATATAAATCTTCATAATCCCCAACCAAAAACACATAAAATACACGTTTTAACACTACCCAATGCAATGGAATGCACTAAATGCAAAAACACGCTAATCTCGCGCAAAATCAAATTCTAAAATTACAAGCATTTTAAACTAAAAACACACGAAAGTTATCGATATATCGCAAAATAAATAAATATATACATACCTACGCGTAAAGTGTAACGTGTCCTTTAGTATGGTAATAAGATGATTACTTCAGAGACTATAAAATTTGTCATTTTATTACCACGGCCAGCTAGCTGCAGTAAATGTTCTTATTAATGTCGTAGCATACGCAATGTAATGTAAATACTGAAATAGAATAAAAATATGGCCGACGCAAGTGATTCCTTGGGCGTGAGTGAGAGAGTCTTTTAACCTATTTCTATTGAAAATAAATTATAACGTAAAAATTGATGCCAATTTGACAATAACAATATATCAAGGAAATCTAATAGTACTTTCTCGGAGTGGGAATTGAACCCTTAACTACCTCGTTTATAGTCAAACGCTACCCCACTGCGGCGTGATGACCTCTGCTAGCTAATATGAAATTTGTCTGTGTGTCGTGTTTCACTTTAAATTCATACTGCTTGTACGCGAAGTTATAAAATATTCTTATGCTAATAGTACAAACTTTTTATTTATTAATAATGATTTTCTTTCTTAAAATAATAATTTTACTATAAATGCAATAAATGCAGTCTTAAGTCCAAATCTCATTTTTTATTAACTTATAGGTTATCTATCGAGTTCTTACAACGAATGCATTAAATATCAAATATATTGGTAGAGATAACTCGCGTTTTATAAATATATATGAAAAAAATCCTTAATGACGTATGTAAGATAAACAAAGGGTATACTCAAGCGATACCTGTTATCCATTTTTTTAATTTAATTTTTATTAAAAAAAAAAGCAAAACTAAAAAATACATAGAAAATGTAAAAAAAAGACATCCGTATACTACAAAATTAAAATCTATCAAAATTTCTTATAAAAAAATATATGATATGAATTTAAAAAAAAAACAAAATCCAACCACACCGAAACTACCTACAAGTGTAATAAACGTGATTTAAATCGACATATGCATATGCAATTTGTTAATACCTACGTGCACACACACACACACACGTAGGCACACGTAGGCGCGGGCGCATCATGGCCGCTAATAAAACGTACGACAAATTGACCGTCCGCAACCAGATATGGTCTAAAACCTTTTTGTTATTCAATTGCGATTTATTTATTATTGAAACACGTGAATGGGTGGGCCGCGCTATCTTTTATTATTATATATAATATATATTCTTATCTATAGTTTTGTATGTTTGTATGTATGTTTTGTGTGAGGGAATGGATATTTAAAGGTAGTTGATATTTATATACAATTTTTTCGATATATACTTGAAGCTTTATCCATACATATAGCAGAGTATGCAGAGAAAACTTAGTGTCTAGACACTCTGTTCTCTGCTATCTACTCGAATTCTAGCCACTACGTGTTAAGTGACCGAACTCAATGTCGCACTTATCTTATTTGGTAAGGAAAACTACTGATTCCTTTGAATAAGGATTGAACCTACACCTATACCTGTCATATTTACAATCAGCCGCTGTTCCATTATACCATAATGGCCTCAACTTACTAAACATTGTAATTAATTATTACTTTATATTTTGAAATGTATCTAAAAAGTAGCTTACAACATTTGTACTTTAGTTTACTTTCAATTTTAGATTTCTAGTTCTTTTTCTTTGTAAAAAAACACAAAATTAGGTTAGACTGTTCAAAATGTGTTACACAAGGGGTCAATGATATCTTGGCGCGCACTCTCTCTCTATTTCTAAAGACCACTATCTCACGTCAAGTGTCAGTGGAGGTAAGAGGTCGCCTTTGTAAGCGCGCAATAGTTAGCAATTGTGTGTTATAATTTTTTTACATCAATTAACGTATATATTTGTTATTTCTATATATTTTACAAATCCATCTCGTTTCTCTGTTCTCCGTTAGTTAATATGTTTACTATTTTACTATACTTCAGCTGGAATATAATTTTATATACATGGTATTCAATAACGTCCTTACCATAGGACCACATGGGGCCCGCGCCTAAGGCTTCCGAAATCACAGGAGCCCCGAAAGACCTGAAATACAAAGATACAGCCAAATATTTCAAAATTAGTTTTACTTTCCAATCAGTTCACAAATTCGACTGCCCAAGGATCTCTAAACCAGCACTAATAGTCATAAAAGATATATAACTATAGATAAATAACTGACACCATAACTTAAGGCCAAGGTTCAAATCAAGTAAAAAGTAAACTAATTGCTTCCATACAAAAATAACAATATTACTTGAAGAAGAGCGCAAATATGTAAATTAGTTGACAATACAACAAATAAAACTCACTAGAAATTGAAATCCCCGGTGCCTGTCGAATTAACGGGCGTACCCCGTAATTGGTATTATATGAAGATGCAAATACTACCTACAAGTAGCTAGGTAGGTAGGTAGGTACATGTAATTGATAAGGGCAATTTGAAATTCAAATTTTATTTTTCATTCATACCGCCAGGGAATAGGGAATGCTTTCTGTCGTTTTTGTTGCGCCTTTTGTCTGAAATTTTCGCCGAAAGGCAACTGGAGTATGGAAATTTTATTTGTTCATTTGTTTTATAGTCAATTATTTGTGTGTATTTATTTTCTAGATGGTGACGTGTATTGTAATGTTATTAGAGACAGGCGTCGGCTACTTCTGAGCGTTAATATTATTCTGTATGTCGAATTAGATGCCTTGTAGAGTCATTTGAAATTTTATAATGGATAATTTCGATAATATTTTAGCAATTTGAAAATCGTGTTGGCAAACAACAGCTTCACGCCTAGAGCTTAGTGTCTAAACACTCCGTACTCTAGATTATGGAGTTAATAACGTTCTGCACTTTGTTTTAATAAAGCGGGAAATGAAAATAATGAATCACCACTAGTGGGGATCGATACCACAATCATTTTTTTACAGTCAAAGTCGGTCCCAATGATAATAAGTCTATATATAAGATAAGTACCTTATAATAAACACCTAAGATGTTTATTTAGTGAAAGGGCAAATTAAATATACTATACTATAGTAGTACTCTCACGACAGCCACTTCAATATTTATATGAGAATAAATCCGTTATATCTATAAAGGATTATAGCAATTTGTTAATAGCGACGCCACAGACGCGTAACGGCGTGATCGCGGCTTATCAAATATTTACCTATAATATTCTCTTGAGAGAACAACGTGAGGGTTCCGCCATCGGGGTTCCGCTTACACAAAGGAATTGTCAACCCTTTACTATTATACCACTTGATTGCCCAAATAATTGTTATTTTTCTTGTAATCTGCTTGTCTGTAGTTTCCTTGGAGCAAATTGAAGATTCGATTTTCAAGCTAATTTTATTTTTGATTTTTAATTCACAAGAAGAGGTGTGCTTCACAGACGAGGATGGCTTTACGTTTAAAGCTTTGAAAGATCAAAATGTCAAAAGATCGTAAGATCGAAAGATCACTAACCTAAGAGGCCATCATGGCGACGAGTGGTACAGCATGTATATGTACCAGAATATATATCCCCATATATATTCACAGAAAAGATTATATTCGAATTATTTTCCTTTTTCCACTCTGTTTGACTAAGCGCAGCGTTCTCCCGTTATCTCGAAAATTGGACAAAGCGAGAAATGAAGTGGCCTTACTCTACATTCCCTCTCCATACTTTGTTATACAAAAAAAAGCGTAAAGAATCTGTGTGAATAAATAAAATAACATATTAGTATCCGCCATACTGCCACGTGTATTACTATAAAAAGTGAATATATTTGCAAATGCATCCAATACTTTAATATTAAAAGGCAAGAATATTTTTGAATTAACTCCAGGACCAGCCAACTGTTATCGCTGCAATAAGCTAGACTCTACATTAGGCTAAGTATTAACTGGATTAGACACGACTATAGGTTTAAGCACTTAATTTCTGATTTATTGTTATATATTATTATAATAAAACATGGCATTACGTACGACTTCTCTTTACTAATTTACTAATGTCCTGAGTATTGGACTGTCTATACCTACAAGAGACCAAGGTCAAGACCAAGTACCAAGGTCAATGATCGATTTCTTGATATTATCTCTGTTTAAAATGAGTAGAAAGCGGAGTGTTTTAACACTAAGTTCTCTCTTTTTACTGAAATAATAGCAGTAAATGTATAAAAAAGAGAACTCTATTCAATGTGATTTGAGCATAAAACATACGTATGATTTGTTTTTTGTTCCATATAACATTGCATCAGTTCTAATAACATAAAAGATGACATCAAGTTCAACGCTTTTTCCCGCACAGCAGAGGGACTCACTCTCCGCTTTTCGTCACTAAGACAAAATATGTTCAAATAATTAAAAAAACGGAGAACAGCATCACTTATTCTCTCTCTATTCCCCACAAAAACACAATTATGAACTATGACATACACACATCCCATAACAATAGTAAATTCAGTGTCTCTACAACAAAGCTGGAGCCGTGTAGTCCCACCACAATGGGGTATTGCCTAGATCTATAATGGCTCGCGACAGTATAGCTTAACCAGCTTATAGTGTTATCTTGATTAGTGGCCGATAGATTGTAAGTGGGGATAACGTGCTCATTATTATTAATGACCAATTTGTGATTTAATGTACGTTTGTGTTATTTAATTGGCCGTGTTAATTGAAATGTGGCGTCTCAAGTTGGTTTTTTTACTATATTTTACCTGTGGGCTTGCCCGCGTCAAAGTAACTAAGAATTTTATATTTCTCATGAGTCATTCAGTACTATACTAAATCGTAGTAAAATTTTATATAACATTTATTATATGATTGACCTATAGAAAGTATAATTTACCACTACTTTCCCAATATATATATATATATATATATATATACAAATATATATATATATATATATATATATATATATATATATATATATATATATATATATATATATATATATATATATATATATATATATGCAAAGATAAAATATTAATACTAGATTACACTTACAATTACACTTAAACAAAATACAAATGTAATACCCCAAAAATGCGTTCAGAACTCGAAAGTGTCCATCAAAGTCATTTTACGAGGCCCGCGCCGCAAGCCCGCTTAATACGCAGTGAGATAAAATCTTTGAGATCTTGTATACTCTTATACTTTACTCGTCTCGAATTATTTTTATGTACTTTTAAAAGCGTTGTAATTTTAAGTGCTGTTTTCATTTTGTTCATTTGATACGTTTTTGTGAATGTTAATTTTTGTTTTTTTTTTTTTTTTTGGTAATATATGTTTTTAAGCTTCATCCTGTATATAAAAGGGGAGGCAGAGGAAAGATAGTGTTAAGACACTCCATTCACTATTTTCCACTCAATTTTTAAACATTGCGTGTTGAATGGCGGAACAAAACGTCCTAAGCCGGCTCCTTACCTGAGTGAGAAAAAGAAAAGAATTGATTCTCCAAGTGGAAATCGAACCCACAATAATTGCTTTTACATATCAGACGCTATGCCACTGCGCCGCTATGGCCTTATAGGTATAGGTTGAATAAATGATACTATATAATAATATAGGTACATATGTAATAACTGTAAAATACAATAATTAACCGAAATAATAATTTTATACGACAAGCTATTCAATTTAAGCAAGTTTTAATGTACACACATTTCAGTACACAAATAAAAAAAATCAACTACACGTATCTGTATAGCATCTTAAAATAATAACACACGAATATATCAAGCGAACATATTCAAATGTCCAATAAACACACAAAAACCCGTATTACCAATACGTGTACGTAAAAACAAAATACGTACCAATACGTAAACCATTAAACGGCTATAACAATGGCATACGCCCCACATATTCATGGGAGGCCGTTGAAATCCATTCGCGACGATCAAATCACATCTCCATACCATAAAAGAAAACACTATTTCGCGTTTTACTTCACGTTTACTGCACCTTTGCGGCGAGGGCTTCCCTCTGGATACACACGAATGTATAATGCGTTTTTAAACGTTTGTATAGAGATAGTTGGTGGAATTTTTGTGTTTTCAAGCTAAACTATAGAATTTGATTTTGTCTTGTTAGTTCAATTACTTAAGAATATAGAGAAAATATGGTAATTCAGTCTATATTTAGTTATATATATAACTAAATATTTTTGTTTAGATACTATTATTACTGACTTCCTATAATCATAAAATATGCTTAACAATATGTTATTGTTTTTTTTTTATATATATTATATATTTTTTATATATATTATATATCTAATTTCCTTCAATTATCTCCGCACTAGCTTTACCTCTGGCTTTTCACTCTTGACCAAATTTCAATTATAAAGTAGTAGTTCCTTATATGAGCGCTGCCAACCAAACATACACTATCAGCTTCATAATATTAGTATAGATATTTTTACTTTAGCAAAAATTTTAAAACCCTACGTACACCATATCCTTGTCGTAATAAAACAACGGGATTGTCGTTATAGGTGAATTTTAACAGATCAGTATCAAGAACGAGGCGTTTCGCCGTCAATTTACCATTTGGAGGGTGTCTGACGATTCCTTAACGCTACAGTCTGAGATTGTCTTTATCTATGCTGTTATATAAAGGATCATTGATTTCCCTCACGACGTTATCTGTTTTTGGTTCTTCTTTTTTATTAAAATAGATCTGTTATTTACTTACATTTTTTAATTTTACTTCTTTAGATTAGATATAAGCATGTATGGAGTCGATTTAGATTTTGTTCATATTAAAATTCAGAGAAAGTATTCTTTTTTTTATATATTTGAAAAAAATGTATAATGTAAAGTAACAAGCTATGTACATTATGCTCTACAATTCAAGGAAATAATTAAACATGAAACCAAAAATCTCATAATGTCTCCTGTATGTAACGTTCAGGGAAATTATTGTCACGAAACTCCACCCACCCAGTGCTGACATTGACTTGCCAGAGACGGAGACATGACAAAAATTTACTAACCCGAGTGGAAATCGAACTCACAACCGACATGCTTATAGTCAGTTTGTGTGTTCTCGTTCGCATATCCCACAGTTCCACAAAGCCCTTAAATTTCACCTTCGGTTCTTATATGTAATACTAGAGAACCTAAAATTCATAGTATAAACCCAAAATTTATCCCCAAGACACCCAAAGACAACCCCAAGTCACCAAATCACCAAAATATCAAAAACTCAAACAACCACAGTAAAATTAATGATAACAATATCGTAACTGCACTATAATAGCGGTTTCTTTATAATTACACCGAAAACAAGCCTTGAATTAAACAAGAGAAACAATTACCCGCGATGGCTCGTAACAATTCCCCTTAACCCCGTACACTCGTCAAAATAATTCATTTTAATTTTCTTTACGGCCTAGTAAACCTTTATTTTATGATCATACTACGGGAGATAAGTCGGGGACTCCCTTAAAGACCCTTCTGGCCTCGTTCTACGAAGATACAACCTTTACTGTAGCTGTATAGCCCTTTGCGGGTCCCAATGTCTTTGGAATGGACGAAAATTTGACTTACACCAGTTTTATTGAGTATTAAACTTTATTCGCGTTTAAATGTTAAGAGCTACGTTTAGTACGTTTTCGTTAAGTGTAAACAAATATAAGATGGATGTAGCGGATTTTCTTTGATGTTTTTGATAATATCGATATATCTCAGTAACTTATGGCAGTGATAGGTGTAAGTTTGAAGCCTGCTTTTGTTATTGATTTAGTTTAAAATAACATAATTATTATTAAATCTGGCATTTTCTATTATTAAATTTTATAATATACTGTACGTGCTCTTTCTTATAAGGCACACAGAAACTCCCATATATGTAAAAGGCACGATGTTCCCGTAGTAAATGAAATACTAAAAAAAAAGCCTACTCATGGACAGCTTCTATTTATAACAAATTCATTTCTCGATCGATTTGTGAAATAAATAAATGACACGTTTAGTTTATAATTAACATTGATATTTGTTAGCTAATATTATAAGTTATACTTAACAACCAAGTCACTCAGCCATCTACATCTTAATTTTTTCTCTTTTCTTATATAATTTTTAAGGCAAAGGGCCTCGAGACGTCAAATATTCATGCAGTTCTCATCTTTATTGTGCTCTTGTAAATATTAATTATAATTAAAGGAGCTCTCGCTGTAAATAAATTATCATGAGCACTTTTTCATCGTATTTTAATTAAATTTTTCCTCCTTTTGTTCTCAGGTAAGTGGATTTTCTTGTATTTGTATCTACGAAATTTTTGGGTAAGTAGTCATTTGAATTGTGCGTATTTTAGGTTAGTTAAACACTTAAACAAACTACTGCAACCATATTGGGTACGATTAGTGGTTTTTATTATTTTATTATTAACAATCTTCTTATCCATGATAAATAATGCATAAAAGAAAATGCTGTTGCATAATTTTTGTATTGCTTTTTTTTCGGATAATATATTCCAATCCCGCTACACATTATACGAAAGCAAAGAGACCGACGAAAATTTCCAAAAAAAAAAAAAAAAAACAAAAAAATAACGAAAAAGCCTCAACGTACCAACGTTTATAGGTCATTAAAATCTTTTCAAACTGTAGGTACCAAGTCGTACGTACGATCGTAAGCTTAATTTTGTGGGAACAAAAAAAAACGCCCCGAAACCTACAAAAACACAAACAAAGCCTTTGACGTAGCCCTTTCAGTTTCCGGCGGCGTGGCGCGGACGTCATTTTTCAGAATTCCGCCATTTATTTTATCTGAACGGCGCACGCCGATGTTACGAATAACATCAGCTGTTGAGACGCGGAGATTTATTGCACGATTTCAAATAGGATTTTGGATTTAAATTTTCAATTAAGTGAGGAGATAGTTTCGCGATACGGTTTTGCTTGGCTTTTTTTTGTATTATTTCTTTTGGAGAATGAATGAATGAATGGATGGATGGAGTTTTTATTAAGTGTAGTTGTGGAGTTGTTTCTTTATGTTGTTTGAATCTCGAACAGGATGTCTGTAGGGGCTCTTATTAGCTCTTGTATTATTATAAAATTTTAAATGATGATTTGAAATAATTTCGAATAATTTTCTATAATCGAACGGAGTGACTTAACACTAAGTTCTCTCTGTCTATCCTGCTATATACGAGAAATAGCGTGAAGGCTCTTCAGAATATTTTTTTTATGCGAATTACGAACTGAATCTATGTACTGAGTCGAAAGCTTCAAAAGCTACTATCGTATACGTTTAAACGTATACGAGCAGTAGCTGAAAACAAACACGAATTATAATTAAAAAGCATATTTAATCGTTTAATCAGTACATATTTTAACGCGATGCTTTAATTAAATGTCAACATGGCTCGAAAGGGCAACATTATTAGTCTGTTTAATTATTCATTTACCGCTTATTGGTATTACAGTATCTAATACATTTTATCTTTTAACTGATTTTTTTTAATACTATAAGTTGCTACAGTGTCGCTCTTGGGTAATTTATTGCTTCGTTAATATTAAAAAAAAAAAAACAGAATTTATCTTGTTAGTACGTGTAAATACCATTTTATGGGGTATTTAACATATTTTTTAAATACATGTTCTATAAATATTACTTGATCGTTATCAATGGAGATTTCGAATCGATTAAAGTATGATTCTCATTCATATATATTAATAACTATTTTATAATATATACATACAAGTGTCATCTTATTGGCGGTTTTTCAACTTGGCTAACAAAAGAACTGTAGCTAAAGTTAACTCTTATTCAGCCAAATAATAATACAGATATAATAATTTAAATGTCATCGACATTTTACACTAAAGTATACTCTGTGCAACCCTCGGTTCAACCCGCTTCGCTATATCATTTTCCATTTGACAAACATCATTACATCTTCCGGCGGCGCCCCCGACACCGGGGATAATTTTAATATTTGCAACTCTGTGTAATTGCACGTTTAAAACTTATTTTACGTGTTTTTATAGTACAATTTAATCATATTAATTTAATTTTAGTTTAAGGTTTAGCTTAAAATTAAATCTCTCTCTCTCTCTCTCTCTCTCTCTCTCTCTCTCTATATATATATATATATATTCACACATAAAGACATTCACACTGCATTTAAGTTATGACAACCATACGTATATACGTACGTACAGTTTTAAATCGAGTTAATGTTAGATATACGAGTATGTAGCTAGTTATATATGTGATATTGTAGATTTTCTCTGGTACAGCTAGACGAATTGCCGCATTGATTTACGACTTTCACCAGGCAATGTCCCTAAAGAAATAGCAAGCGAAAAAAATTCTCATTGAACTTTCAGTTTATAATATAATATAATCGTAGTATACATGATTACATCCCAGCACAGCAGCGGCATTGCGTCTGACCGTAAATACGACGGTTGGGGGTTCGATTTCCCTTAGGGTGAATTAAATATTTTAACTATCTTCGCACTATTAACAAGGCAAATCACGTCATTGAGTTCCACATTGTTGAAGCATAGAGTATCTTACTAGGTTCCCTCTTGCCACATCCTTGCCTCCCTTTGCCACAGTCTTGATACAACGTGAATTTCAAAGAAATACCTATAAAAAACTAGCAATTACATGGACTCCTTAATGGAATGATTGTCAGCAGAAAATATCACAAGTCGTGCACGTTTCCCTATCTCATTTTCCATTTGACAAACATCATTACATTTTCCGGCGCTACCCTACCAGCTACGCCTCACGCTACAGCGCACGAGGCTACCCTATTATAAATAAAGATTTATTCTTTTTTGAATATGAAAATAATATATGTATGGAAGTTGCTTAATTTTATATATATATATATATATATATATATATATATATATATATATATATATATATATATATATATATATATATATATATATATATATATATATATATATATATATATATATATGGTGAAGAGCTAAAGAGATTGTTTGGTTGTTCGCACCTATCTCGAAAACTAATGATTCGAATTCATTTCTTTTTTCCATTGGACATTTATAAATCGAGAAAGGCTATAAGCTATATCACATCACGTTAATCGTCCAGATATAGCCCCCTGTATGTGATGAATATATGATATATCAAACTTTACTCTAAGTCATTGCCACCAGACTAATAGTAACTACTAACACAATACAAAAATACTCGTAGAAAATAAAAAAAATTACCCATAAAACGGTACCCTGTAAACAAATGATTTATTTCCTTACAAAAACAAGTTGTATAGATAATAATAAACCATACCATAAGATCCATGGTGACAAGATTCGCCCTACAATTTTAGTTTATGACATATTAGTGAGATGTCAGACGACAGACGTTTATGGCGTCGTAAAGCGACCTCTGCTCACTTGTTGAGTTTATGACGGCATTATGTAGACAAGTCTGAAACGCCCTTATTTTTATGGGAATAGAGATCTAACAGCTAATTTTGTGCCAAGAAACGATTTTAAGATTTCCAGTGATACAGCTAATATTAGTTAATTATAAATAGATGATGTAGCTTCTATTGTAAAATGATGAACTAATGCTTTACAGTTCGAGGTACCCATAATTGTAATTGTAATATAAAAATTACTCACAGTTTCTTGTATTATAGAAAAATTCATATTTTATATAATTGAATTAATTATCACATAGATTAATATCGTTAATACAGAATAATATATTTTTTTATATTTTAAATGATTTCTGTTAATTTTAAATAATGTTGACAGCGTTTCATTATTTTTATATCTAGCAACATTATATTATAAAATAAATCTAAAATGACATATACTTTCCGTTGATATAGTAATATATCTAGTGTTATATAGCTTTAACTAAAAGATGCAATAATTAAGGCTACCTGCCATATACCTAGAGGCTGTAACTTATGCGTACAGCGGGTTAATAGCTAATATCGTCTAATGACCGTCGTCTCCAACGTAATGCCCCACATGGGAACCGCTTGTGTAAGTAATTTACGAGAACTTTCTTAATTGTACTGTGTGTTTGTATGTATGTCCAGTGGTGGGCTAGTGGATTTTTTGTATGATGCAGCAACTAGTGATGTTCTCTATCGTAGTTGTTCCTTAAAATCGTAATTTAATTCAATTCTATATATAGATTTACATATAATATAAAATTAAAAATAATAAGGAAGAGTAAGGAGGTATGAATCTTTATTCTTTTTGACCTTTAGTGTTATATATATGTTAGTGTTGTATATATATAGATGAGCTCTTGCCTTCGGTTCTTTATCTATCTATATCTTTCCTCAATAAATCACAAACTGGTAAGATTATTTAAAAACACATGAAATCACGCTGCAAGTATGGAAATGGACAATTCAATTTGATTGAAAATCACGAGCAACACAGTATGAGTCATATGGACACATACTTCAGACATATAAATTATGCTCACTTAAAAGAGTCTCAACGCAAATGAAATCTATTAACCGTTGTAGTATCGTAAATCATTCCTAAATTATAACTTAACGGCGATGGCTGTAGAAAAGGACGTCAGTCGTGACGTTAATATAAACGAAAAATTTGATAGCCTATTGCATTACAAAGAACGCATTGTCTAAAACAACTACAACAAACAATTTACGACGAAAGCTCAAATTTTGTAACAGCTGGAAATATGTTTGCTCACTACCGTGCTGGCTTTTGATATCTGGGCCGTTTAATCACATACGAATGACTTAATAAATCACCGCCAGTTTTGTTGTACTCTTAATTATGTTTATAAATGTTTTTTTTTTTTTTAATTTTTATTTATTAACTTTTCCTTATAAGTGGCTTTGGATAGTGATATTGTTCTTTATTTAGAAACGAATCGATCAAACGCGAGTTGGAATCACGCGCTGAGGGTTCCGTACCAATTTTATGATCGACGTCAACGAAAAGTACAAGTATGACAATCTATAAAAGTTGACAAACTCAAATTTGCGTTATGGGCGTATGTAGTTTTTGTATGAAATGAACTTTAAATATAAATTTGGGAAAAAAATAGCCTGGACAGTCGTTTCTTTTCATGGACTTAACTTAGACTTAAGTATATGATATTAATCTCAGCTTGACCCCTCTACATGTTTCTGAGAAAAAATGCGCTTTAAAAAACTTTAAACTATAACAAAGCCTCTGTTTTAGTAACAATATAGATATACATAAGCTACCATCGAATAAACGCGTCAATTACTTTAAAATTAATAAATATCATCAACTTGTATCATAATTCCTTATAAACCAAAACGTCCACATAATAAAGTGATCATAGAAGAAAAGCTCGATTACAATGAATATAGCTTAACAGATACAGATATTATCTTTGGATACCGTTTCTTATCTTTTCGAGTATCTCACTAGTGCTAGTATAGCAGGTTGAGAACAAAAGCTTGTCGCAATTTGCAAGCGCAGCGGGCTTGCCCGTAAAAGGACGGACCTTACTTCTAACGTTGGTTATCATAATATTTGCATATTATTAAGTGTACAGTTTTGGTGCTCTATCATTAATTTTATTAATTTTATGGCCATGTAGAGTTGAATTTCTATGCCATTATAGCTCAGTTCTCTTAGATAAACAATAAATGGTTAAATGCAGGTTCTAATCTTGCATAGTAACATTTTTTCTTCATTTTGTTGAAATTATATGACGATATATGATAATTCTGCATATTGTATAATTTTTTTACGATTTTGTTTTGAAATTATTTTAAGCTCAGTAGCTTAGTTAGAGCCTAATATCAAGATATCGGATATTAAGCGGCCGAACTCAATGCAGCATTTTTGCAACCAGCGTGTAGAAAAGTTCATTAATAAATTTTCCGAAAATTCCGAATTTCTTGACAAATATATGACTGACTTGATATTTATAAACATACACGCAAAATATAAAGTACCTATAGCTATTAAATCTATACATCACGAAACGATTATAGTAATTCTCTATACACTTGTGAGTAATTTGTATATTATTTACCAAATGATCGCGAGAGGTAGTTAGCCTCGGCTAGATGTGGCGGCGTGTGTTACAGTAATTGCATCTATTATGGTTGACCAGCTTTCATAATTATCACGCCTTTGCTATATAAATATATAATAAAGAAGAATATATATATATATATATATATATATATATATATATATATATATATATATATATATATATATATATATATATATATATATATATATATATATATATATATATAACATTCTTTGTCTGTGTTGAGAAGGCACTGCTTCTGACTGTAAACGGAAGGTTCTAGGTTATAATTATTTTTATTTCCTCGCCCTTGTATCAAGACAAAGCGTGGCATTGAGTTTAGCCACGTAAACAAACAATATAATAAAAAAATGGACGTGAAGTATGGAATAGAGAATAGGTTCCCTCTGCCTACCCTGCTAAAAAGAAAAAAAAAAATCAAGAATTATTTATGCAAAGTTCGTCTAACCAACGCGACTAACGACGACGTCTAACTACACTTCTATGACGTCATATCTTACAGAAAGTTTCACAAATTTACATATCGTATATGCATAGGTATTAAACTATTAACACACCATTGGCTAGCCCCACTCTCGGAATTACCCGGTAATACCGTGATTACGACGAATTACTAAGCACGGTCTCGATTGCGATTACAGGTGGTTATAGTCGCAACAATCGCTTTCGTACCTAATTTTTAGGTTTTGTAATGTAGAGGTGTATGTATTTGTACATATATATATATATATATATATATATATATATATATATATATATATATATATATATATATATATATATATATATATATATATATATTTGGATTTTGATGTTTTTGTATAAATTATTAGACAGGTAGTTAGTTGTATACTGCTATACCTACCTTTAAACCTCTCAAAGGAATTTATTATATAAATTTCCTCGCGTTAGTAAATTAGGTGTGTTTACCAATAATAGTGTAAAAACACTCTGTTCTCCACTTTCCCAGTTTTGAGCCAAATGGCGTAACTCAACACCGCGATTAGTCATTTGTCGTGTTACCAGAGCTAGAAAATGTAAATTAATTCGTTCTGCCCTCATGGGAATCAAACCCACAACAGTCGCGTTTACATTCAGATGCTACGGTACTGCGCCACGACGGTTTTAATTTTGTACATAATAAAACAAATCTTATATATCCAAATTGTGCTTATTTAAATAATTCGAGCGTGACATGTCATGACACAGCTACGACGTCGTCGCCAAAAATTGCCCAATTACTCGACCGCAATGGCAATGACAATGAAACGCGTGCGCAATAGAAACAATTTGGCCTCCTAATGTCACGGGTTCGAAGCCGACCGCTAATTGCGTTACACCCCACATTGTCGAGTTGTTTTTGGTGACCTTTTACTTCGTTGTAAAAATTAATTTTGATTTTGATTAGTTTGATTTTTCCTTAATTCACTTACATTCGCTAGAAAAAGTTTTTTTTTCGGTTCTATATATATCAGCTATAGTAGCTGTGTCTTATTTGCCTATGTATATTTGTCTCTAAATATGTTTATATCTTTAGATACGTAATATTATAAAGCTAAGCTAAGAGTTTGTTTGCTTGGACCCGCTTATCTCGGAAACTACTGATTTAAATTGAAAACTCCTTTGTGTATCTATCCATTAATAGTCCTCTATTACATCAGGCTATATATTAATTTTGCATCACGTTAATCGTTTCCATATAACGCACTGTACCTGCGATACTGACTCTCTTGAATGTGGCATATGTACCAATAAATAAATATGAGTCACGAACGAAGTGACGTGTAAAAGCTAGTCTCAACCAATTATCTAATATAAAATTAGTATAAATTACCATTCAGTTATAATATATGTGACATAAAAACATCCGGATATACAGTATTTTGAACAATAATAAAGAACTCTTCTAACAATCTCTGACCGCATTCCGTTTACACCAAATGTCATTTGTCGCTGTGATTGCGGAACTCCGCGGTTTTACACCGCCTGCCCACCAGCTCGCTACAATGTGGGCTAATTGGTCACAATTTTATGGCATTGTCCATTTAAAGGTCAGCTGTGCTCGTAATCTTTTATTTGCTTATTAGTGATTCTTGATTCTTGATTTTATATGTTATGTAGGTAGGTAGGTAGGTACTGTCATAGAGTTACAATGTGGCTAAATAAGATTTTGAGGTTATTTTGAGGGATTTTATGATTTTAATGTAAATTAATTCTTTACTCTTAAAAAAAAATAAGAAAACAAAGGAAATCTAAAGGAAAACTTAATTTTCAAGTCAGACACTATTGGTTATGGGAGACAATTTTTTTTTGTTTCTCCGCTCTAGAAGACAAAGCGCGGCGTTGAGTTCCGCCACTTGATATATAATGTCTTTGAGGTGGAGGAAAGAGTGCTCTAACACTAAAGCACTGCCTACTTTATTATAAATTGGATATATGGTTAACCAAAAAATTAAAAAAAAAACATACCACCCAAAACTTGCATACTTGCGTATATGATAACCAAAATGACCCACATTCAATACCTGCCACGATAACACAACTCCAACATCCCACGTTCTTCACAAACGGATATAAGCTAAGAAAATTTCACATTCAACGAAAGGTTCGATCGTCTTTTAAATATTTATAACGCGTGTCCCATTACAGTGTCGACATGGTGAATAATTAACGAGACTTCCCATAGCCCCGGAATAACTGTGCGGTATAGCCCCATATGAATAATTACAATATAATCGATTGTCTAATAGCTTTGCGGTGAGGCACGTATGCTATGTATATTTTGTAGAGATAAGTCACTTTGCTCCCTTGTTTCGCCTTTTTATGCTTAAACTGAAGTTTATACAGGGTGGTTCCAACAGCTAGTCTATCGTCGATACCTACCTGTATTTTAAAGGCTGTATACAAAAAAAAGAATAATCGATAGTGTACGATTTTTAACGTAATTTGTTACGCGAGACGTTTTTGTTCTTTTGTATAAATTTTCCATCGAATAGGAGTCGAACCTGTAACTATCGCATGTACATTCAAATTTCAAATAGTAAACTGTGCTATAAGAAATAGGTATCATAATTAGGATATAGCGAGTTCTTAGGTATTCAGTAATAATGAATGATTGGCATTTGAGACGTCAAGTCGGATGTGGAAGAGAAGACAAGAGGATGCGGGTTTATAGTTACTATTATTATCTACAGTAGATCTTTGTGAGAATATATATATATATATATATATATATATATATATATATATATATATATATATATATATATATATATATATATATATATATATATATATATATATATATATATTTATATATATATATATATATATATATATATATATATATATATATATATATATATATATATATATATATATATATATATATATATATATATATATATATATATATATATATATATATATATATATACAAACAAAATTTAAAATAAATGTAATTATTTTTTGTTATTTTATATTATAATCAAAAACAATGTACTAATGTAGAGCATACGATGAACGAATAAAATCTACTGAATGAATTTGAACTATAAAACAGCTGATAATCACCATCATATTACCCGGCTAGGAATTAAGCGTAATACTAAGTTATTAAAAATGAATTAATAAGATGAAGGATTAGATTAAAAGCTTATTGTCAATTTAGATCCAATCTACAGTACCTATATAAAAGCTAAGAAAGCCAAAAAAAACAAGTATTACGGTATATCCTCGTATGTAGAGACGACTTCGCAATTCAAGATAGAGCTGACAATAATAAAGCCATTAATTGTTATAAATAGTGGGAACACAACACAAACGACATTTATTCTTCAGAACAAAATCTTAATTAACTTGCGTCTGAGATACTGTATTCGCACGTTATTACTATATTTACAGTGATATATATATATATATATATATATATATATATATATATATATATATATATATATATATATATATATATATATATATATATATATATATATATATATATATATATATATATTATATATATATATATATATATATATATATATATATATATATATATATATATATATATATATATATATATATATATATATATATATATATATATATATATATATATATATATATATATATATATATATATATATATATATATATATATATATATATATATATATATATATATATATATATATATATATATGTATATATATATAGCTAAGTTAGCCTCAATAGTGACACAATGGGACGAAATCTGACGTATTGATTTTTTTTAATTTCCATAAAGTGTGAAGCCGGCAATAGTTAGCTTTTTTTTCGGTAAGTTTCGGTAAAAGGTAAAAGTTTCGGTATGTAATGTAATTAATTATATTATTCTTCAATTTTTACTACATTGTAAGAACTTTTTAATTAATATTATGGAAAAAAAAAGCAATTATTTCATAAAAAGTTTAAAGACTATATAAGTGAACGTTTCCGATCATAAAAATTTGCACTTAATGCTACTTTTATTGACCATGTTATCATATGTTTTATATTACACTACAAAAAAAACCTATTACCAAAAAAAGAAAAACACACGGCCAACAACATCCCAAAACACATCGTATACATATTAAAAAGGAACACGAAAAGGAAAACCAAGCGTTTATCCCATATAAATCTTTAAGCGACAATTTCTTAAGCATACCCAGTACAGTACAGTACAGTACAGTAGAGTACAGTAGACATAGTACGGTATGGGGTACAGTAAAGAATAGAGCACGTACGAAGATGCAAGCAGGTGTGTTACTCGAAAGCGGAATGTGCGGTAAATTTTCCGGATGCCTTCACAATGATTTCCTTTGAGACCGCCGGCCCAGATACCTTGGATTTCGATGCGATAATACTCCTCAATTCCTCTCGCTTCACGGCCACGCCTTTTTCTATTTTATTTATATAGAAACGTGGCGTTTTTTTGGTCTGTCTATCTATGTTTTTTTGTATGGTGGCTAAGTTTTCTTTTAGAAGAGCAAATCTATTGGCTCGTCATTTTTTTATTATAGTGTTTGTAAGTTATAATATATTTTGAAATATATAAACATTTTAGAAAACGTATATAGTACATTTGAACGCTACAGAACTCCAACCGCCATCGCCACACTTTCTCTATGATATGAATAATATTTTAGATACGCTTGAACCCATATTTTCAAGTACCTATATAAATTTGGTACAAGTTCAAGTATGAAGAGGCGTAGGTTCAAATCCCGCTACGTTAACTAAGTACCATAATCAAAGCATAATAAAATAAAGCATTTTCACACTATATCATATACAATAGTTTCACAATACAAAACCAAATAATATCACAACAGTTGAAAATAAACAGGTATAAGTATATTTCCATGAAAAAAAGGATGAAAAATATCACCGAAGTATGTAAGCGTAATATTTCCC
The DNA here is from genome assembly GCA_037127375.1 of Dione juno. NCBI lineage: Eukaryota > Metazoa > Arthropoda > Insecta > Lepidoptera > Nymphalidae > Dione > Dione juno. The sequence goes on from JAXRJS010000067.1 coordinate 9,322,410, forward strand.
GGTTCCCCGGGGAGCTCATCCGGGTATCAATCGGGTATATCGGGTATATCGGCTATCGTGATCTGGAAAATACCATGTTATTTGATACCAAGAATACAATTTTACGTGAACGTACAATGAGAGCAAGGTTATTGTGAGACTAGTATCAATATGTTCCACATGTATTAGAAGCTAATTTATTTTTTTTTATTTTCTCATGTGTTTTAATTGTGGTACTAAAAGTGGTGTTAAAAACACATGCTTTCCATTAGATATACGTTTCATTTTAAATTACTTCATAATTTAAATGGAGATATCTTCACACATGCCCATTTATTAGAATAAAACAGTAAAAACTGAATCTTAGGAACTGCTGGACGGATTTGGATGAACAGCTGCTAGACCTGGGAAGGACATGAGTAATAACTGATGTAGAATCATAGTAGACCAGCTAAAGTATAGATAATTAGGAAATGGCTCCTTAACAAAGGATGTTCAGTGAGTATTTTCTGATAACATATAAAACCAAGTAGTGCCTATGTAAATAATTTATTTACTAAAAAAATGTTATCAATCTACAAAGCTAGGACCATTTAAATTGAAAAAATAAATTAAGCAATCAATTAAATATGCAAAGCGTCTGTCTATCTGTCTGTCTGTAAAATATAAAGTGAAGGTAAAATAATAATAAATTGCATCTTGTTCATGTACAACGAACGTAATTGTGAATGCAAGCTAGAATCACCTGCAAGCTTAAATGTCAGCTTAATCGTTGTAATTGAGGGAATTAATATATTTGATTATTAAAAAAATATGTTATTTAAAATTTAAATTACACTAGTAATGAATTGCTTTATTGTTATAGTTAGAACACGTTTTCCAGTATATAGTAAGGTAGGCTAGGAGAGATTTCTGTCCAAATTCTAGACATTGGATTTTGAGTATCAGAATTCACCATCGCACTATACACTGGCACTTATGCCAGAGCGGAGAAATAGATATAATTCATTACCCAGAGTAGGGATCACACCCGCCAACCTACGCCACAGTAGCATCAATATAATTTATTACTTTCAAAAATTGTAAATATTTAAATAACTTGACGTGTAGATTTTTTTGCGATATATTTGTATGTTTAATACATTATGACGCTAGTAATGTATGATGTCATTCGTTATTAACAATCAGTTCGTTTAATAAGAATATTATTAAAATTATAGTATCTAAACTATTTTTACGTTAACGTGAGAACAATAATTATTAATCAAAATTTTCAATATAATATTTAAATATTAGATTTTTGTTATTATATATATATATATATATATATATATATATATATATATATATATATATATATATATATATATATATATATATATATATATATATATATATATATATATATATATATATATATATATATATATATATATATATATATATATATATATATATATATATATATATATATAAAGAAAGCTTTTTTAAAGTTAACCATGACGGCGTCTGACTGCAAACACGACTTCCTTTTCCTACTTTGATTACAATGTCTTGAAAATAAAGCGGAAAGTGGAGAACGGAGTGTTAAAACACTTGACTGCCTCTACCTATCCAGCTACATTCGGGATACAGTGTAAAGCTGACAAAAATGAAGCTACGTGTTTGAATAATCTAAGGAGCTAAGTAATAAGCAATAGGTACAACAATATCTAAAAACAGCTTAAGCATGTAGGCATACCTATTCGTATGTTTTTATAGCCTATAAATTCTGTGTCGTAGTAATAAAGGCGCATCGCTGTGACATGTATATTAGACTGTAATTATTGATCATAACTGTTGAACATCTGTTGCCACTTGTCTATGGTTTGCAGTAAAATTAGAAAAAAAAATAATAACATGTCAAACTGACGTTTGTATTTGTGTGTATTGCAAGAGTATTCAATGATTTTATTATTGGTTTGTAAGTGAGTATTAAATAAAATAACTTATTATTATTATTTGTTTATAAAAATATATATAAGGAAATACTTGTTTTGGTGTTAATATAGTAATAATATTTAAAATGAAAATTTAAAATACCTTTAATAATATATAAAAAAAAGTATATAGTTAAGTAGTATTTCAGTTGTATAGCATGATCGTTTTAATGCAGGTGTAAAATATAATATTTATGGGGTAAAGAAAGAGCCCGAACGCTTGTTAGCGATAATAAGGTGCGCGCGCCACGATAAATTCGTTCCACCGCCCGCCGCCTGAGGGCAACTTGTATTTGCATCTTTACATCTACTATTCTATATTATACTACAGTTTATTTTCGTCATTATATAAAAATATACAAAATACAACGTAGACATTTCACCCGAATCTACTCGCCGCTAGATGGCGCTTTCATTTGTAGCAAAGTGCCTTCTCACAGTGACTGTGCAACCGCGCGGTTCGTTAGCCCAACACGGCGCCTGTCACTCTTTTGACAGTTTTTGACATAGACATCGATAGTGAGGCATCGTTACCAGCTAGGCGGGGTTCCTTATCTCGCATTTTGTTGGTTTATACCTATTTGATTTGGCCGTGTAAGTGCATTGTTGGATTTTTGTTTTTTATTACTGATAAATATCAATTTAGTTGCATTATGATGTCTGTTTTTGTGTTTGCTATGTTTGACGTTTAGAGACACGTGTTCTTGTCATTGGTTGTTAGTGTCAGATATGGTGTTGTTACAGATAAAAAAATGTGTTAAGCACATCACTATTGACTGTTATAGATAATTAAATGTTATAAATAAACAACTATGTTAAAATACAGCAAAAACAAAACATAAATTATATGTTTTGAAGCAAAAAAAGTATAAATGTCATGCGGCAACATATTTCTTGGGCTTGTCTTGTTGCACACAGTTTATGATATACTTGGATATAAAAAGAAATCCCAACGTCCGGTAATCCGCGGTTGAACGGTACGGCATATTAATCCAAAATTAGATATACGACCAGAAATTTCTATATTTCCACGCATAAATAAACAAAAATAAAATAATTTTATCATTTCGGATTCATAAGCAGGTGTCGCTATCTTGTATTCATGGGCGATATATCACGGGGCCAGGGGACGGGAGGTTTCTTGACGTGCAATTATAAAGATAATAACGTTTGCATCGCGCGTTTTTATTTGTCGCGTTTGATTTATGGCGGCACGTGTGAAGGAAGGTGTTCTTTTAATTGCTTGTAGTTAGTCCAGTTAGTATAGTTAGATAGTCATTAAGAATAGTTGTCGTTTTATTTTTGTGTTTCTAATTGGAGTTAGTTATGTTGTTAGATTTCTGGACATATTATTGGTGCCAGTGGTGGTATATCGTCTGAATATAAGCGCGATGGGTTCGACTCCCACTCAGGGGAAAGAGTCTAGCTCTGGTAACAAGACAAAGCGTGGTGTTGAGCTCGCCTATGAACACGCAATTTCTCTCATAAATTAGGCGGAAATTAGGAAACAGAGTGACTTAGCACTAGGTTTGGCCCTTTGCCTAAGTTTCAAATTATCTTTGTAAAAGATATTTAAAAATTATATATTTTAATGATTTCTTAGTTATACTTACACCTGTATACATCTTCTTGTATTGTCTTCTAAAGGCTTTTTAATTTAATAACAAATAACGTATAAGTGTTATATTTTGAACAAACCCCTTGACTTGCATCTGTAAGTTCCAGGAATAACACCTTCCGCTTTCTCAGAAACTCCGTCCTGTCATCGCGATTCACAAATAGGTGTCGATATAAAAGAAAAAGCAAGCGCATACCTTTGAAATGAAATCCTGTTCCCACGATAGAGTGTTTAGCTCCAACAAATGAAACAATACAAGTGAAATACTAACCAAACGTAAACTATTTTGATTAGCCGAAAGCCGGCCGCCATATTTCTCAACTTGTCATTTTGCTTTTTGCCGCCATTCCGCGCCTCGAAAACTTAATTCCGTTGTTTTTTTTTTTTTTCAACCAACTATATTTATGCACAACGATAGAAACTTAACGTCTCCATTTTAATGATAACAATCGATAATATTAATTATGTAACATTATACTGTATGGGAAAACCTGTTTTAAAGCGAGCTTCTAGAAAACGATGTACATTATTAGTACAGTTATAAAATATAACCTAATCGAATTTTTTCGAATCGGACATTCGAAGTAGCAAACAAAACATCGATCAAGACCGCTCACTCTCACATAAATCAGAGGGTCGGGAAAGAGACAGGTGCAAGGATGGCAAGTCGATTTTACAAATGGGCGGGGCTTAGTGTCGACAAAACAAAAGAGTGAAAAGGCAATAATAGCCTTGCAAAGTGCAATACGCGAGAGCGGGACGGGTATAGTTTTTTTTAGCAAGGAAACGCCAAGACTGGGAAATCTCGAGAAAAAGATGGAAGTGGAAATTGCTTTGGTAGTTCATTAGTTGAAATATAAGGATATTTGTTCTTAATGCATTCGTATGCTTTTTATTTCTATAGAGGTTATCATTTTTGAACGTAATATTAACATATTATTATGCTTTATTAAATGTTTGACATTTATACTCTCGTATCTGTTACACTTTCATTGAAAAAAAGGTTTTTCACGTTTCAAGATTTTCCTATTGTAAAATTAAGTAATATTCTAGTTTATATACTTAGCTGAGGCCATTTTGGCCTGCATAGGCACAGCGCTCGGACTCTACACGCGTTAGTTATGGGTTTAGATCCAACTTGGAACGAGAATGAAAGCGGAGAGCTGAGTGTCTTGACACTAGGCTCTTTCTGACGTCAATCTTATATATGTACAAGTACATGTATAGTTATATCGTATTATATTATATTTTAGATTTTATGGACATTTATAAATTTTATATTCATTAATAAGTGCTCAATAATTATATATTTTAAATAATGATGTACAAAAAACTCAACAGTAACTACGCACAAAGTTATATCTTGTTATAGGTTTGAAGAACCTATAACAAGATATAACTTTGTGCTAAACTTTGATTTATTATATCTTCTATATCCCTCATGTAGCAGAGGAGGTGGAGGGAACATAGTGTTAAGACCCTCTATTGCCAATTTCTCCCTCAAATTTTTTGAAACATTTAATGGCGGAACTCTACACCGCACTATATTTTACCCGAACAGACGAACTAATCATTAACAGTAACTTTACCTACATAATAAAAAAATAGATGCCAAAGACTTCATCAATTACAGCATTAAATTATTCTATTTATTGACAAGTACCTAAGCTGTCATGTCTCATGTAATTGACAAAATTGACAAAAGTGTTTAAATTAAATGCTTTTAAATCGTTCCAATATCTAATAGTAAATAATAACACAATTAACACGCTCTAAAAATCCATTTAAAATAATATTTTGACAATAGCCGCCATTGTTGTAAACAAAATCATCTATGATGTTACACACAATAGTAATAACGTTATATCAAGTATCGTAACAATTGAATCGGTCGCGTACCAAATTGGTTAATTAATTCGAGCTGAGCAATTTCGAGTAAGTCGAGCAATTTCGAGCAATTTGAACGAGCTGAGCAATTTTCGTATCATGACCCGACGCTGAGTGACGTTGGGTCACGCTCCGCGGTCACGATCGGGCAAATTACAGTACCGTCTTAATCTACCGGAACCATATAAAAGGTTGATACCTACAATGTCTAATTTAACTGGTTTTTTTCTACTATCTTAGGTATTTGTCACTAAAAGTACCTGTTATACATTTTTTTTCTTAGCAAACTTAGGTAACTTACAGAAGTAAAAGCTGTAACAGCTAGTAAAAGCTTCATATTTAAAATACGAAGGTGTTGGATTCGATTCCCACTCGGATTAGTGAATCATTTTAAATATTTTCGCTCTTTTAAGACGGCGTGGCGTTGAATTTTGCTAATTGACGTAATATCTCGAATACGGACAAAAAATAGAGTCTAGAGTCTTGACACTAAGTTCTCTTTGTGTTAGTAAAGTGGTACTACAACCTATTCTTTAGTTATTGGTTAATAGAATAGGTAAATTAGTGAACCTTATATTATATGTAATTTTATTGTTTTTATATATATATATTTTTTGTGTCATTTTGGCTTATTTTATTTTTGTAAAAGAGCTTAAGTTTTTGAACAATATTTACATGTTAAGTTAGCTTTTTTTATCAAATTTTGTATAAAAGTTAAACCGCAATGTAGACTATGTTAGCTTACTATATAAATAGAAACCAAAACTTAGCTAGCATATTAATATAGGTAATAGGTAGGCACTTATGCAAAAGAGAACCCATATTTAAACTCGCTTCACTCAAATATAAATAGCTAATTATAATTAACATACTATCAGGTTCTGGACACATTCAAAATAATATAAAAAACGTGTTGTTTTGTAAAAAAAAAAACCTCCATAACAACCGTTCTATACGAAAATACGCCATAATGGAGCCAATTACAACTAATCACGGAAGGCAACATATGCTCAACACAATTCGCAATTTATAGAGCGCCAATAAAACGCTAATTTTCGACATATCAACATTAAATTGCATACAATTATAGCTTTTGTCGTACGTCATTATGCGTTTTTCACCATTAATTCGGTCTTAGGGAAATGATATACGAGCAGTCAGTCATTTGTTTGTAAGCAGTAATTTTTCAATTGCTTAATTTGTTGTTAGCGTAAGACTTGTAGCGGCTAGTGTGTTATTATCACGAATATTGTGAAATTACTCTATTATTTTTAATTTTACCCTAATTTTTCTTATCTGTGATTTGATATAGGTACTTATAGACTTCGTACTCAACGTACTACTAACTTATTAGCTAGCTTATGCAGCTACTAAATTATTAGTGAATAATCAAAGGTCTCTACCTAATTTTTTTTAACAGTATCGTGCTATATGTAATACCTACATTTATTAATAATATATATTTTTGTTACAGGTAAATGTTTCGGATTATGTTAACGTTATATGTACATGTGTAAGTAGTGCTAGGTGACACCATTAGTATCTACATTCGGTAAGTTTTTGCATTGTTGTAATTAATTTCTATTTAGAAAAAAATCGATAGGTTATTTTGCAATCATTTGTCTCAATTTATAATATCTAAAATAATCGGAAATTGAAAAATATTATGCTATTAAAAGGCGAATACAAAATATATTGTATTTATTTAGAAAATTAATAAATAGAAAGTTTGTCTAAACTAGACACAACATGTTATTGCCTGCGATGGTTATCTCGAGACACGAGCCCCGTCATCCGATACATTCGATACAACACTCTCTGAGGAATCGAGTAGGAAAAACGATAATATCTCGTATGACAGCCTTCTCGTTTGTTTTTTTTTTTTATATTGCAATGAGTATAGGTAAGAATATTTTTTACCTGTGGCAATGTTTTTAATTATAAAAATAAACGTAAATAAAATTTAATTCTGATCTTAATAGTGCCTACTATGGGAAAAAAAATGTTATTTTTATTAAAATTCACTCTTCTGTTAATATTTTAAAGGTATTTTCCTTTTTTTAAGATACATATTTACTTTGTGGGCAAATGCACAAACTTGACAGACAATATCAAAAGTCATTTCATATAAATAATGACATTTGATTCGAATTTACAAGTCCGAGCGCGGGGTCAGATTTTATTTTAGTTTTTTTTCCAACGCTTGAAGGCTCAAATTTCTGATGAGATCTCGTACGCATACCAAACATATTTGATGTTATTCCACAGTGATTTTTTTTCCAATGGCCGGCATTATGTTTTTTTTTTTCTTAAAGATAAATTCGTTGGGACATGCAAGGATATGGGTGGTGTACGTTTTTTACATTACAGCATCCACTACCGTAGAGTGCTGATGATGATATTTTATCTCGTATCCTTCGAGAATAAAGTTGGAAATTGTGTGCTTTTGAGTAAACGTGCTTAGGCATATGTAAGCCGGGTGCCAGGTTTCTCAGCGACAGAACAAGACAGCCGAGTGAGAATTAACGCGCTTTCAAATTGCGATCTTCCAGCGAATGTGTCGTATACCAACAATTTTGTTAACTTACACTGCACCTACAGATAATGATACTCTGCAAGAGTTTGTTTTGGTTAAACTATTGCAGAAATACAAATTTTAAGAATAACAATTTAAGTATGTACAGAGAAATATATAGTAGAATATATTTTGTGACATTGCACTATGGTAGAGCAATAAATATTGTTCAATATTTTAAAGACTACTCTAATACATTCGGACTCTACTTAAAACTAAAGACACTGAAACTCCATCAATCATTTTCTAAAAACTTAAAAAAAAGGTTACATAACTTATGCCATTCAGCAACTATTCAGAGCATTTGGAATAAAATTAGCCAAAACAGAACGGCTTTGTGTATGTATATCTTGTCCAAAATCCTGTTTCTAATCTAAATTATGAGTCAGGTGTCAGGTTTGAGCTATGCCAGGGCTGACGGTCCACGCGCATCACGTCACGGCAACACAATGCCCGTTATTGTCCAACAATGCGTGAAATGCCTGACAAACGATGACAGCCCGCCGCCCGACGCCGTCCACCTCCTGCAATTTATGATACCCTATTACGAGATTTAATGACACCAAGCGTTAGTGCACCAGTTAGTTGAGGTCTTTTTAATAATTCAAATTTGGGCTACTATTGCTGCTATTTTTTTAAATATAATAAAGGTTTAACCGCTTTGCTGTCAAATTAGGTTTAACTTAAACACTGAATATGAAAAACCAGAAAAGTAACTAAAAATGAAATAAAATATATTTATCAATTAAATTATTATTAAAATTGTAATAAAACATTAAAAAGGACTTTCTGATTTTTTTCTAAGCTTCAAACCAATAAAAATTCAATTCCAAAAAAGATATAAACTTTAAAAGGCTGAACGAGCTCCAACCTTCGCCACCCAAAATAGCAGCCCAGAAAACCAAATCCACATCGACATGGGCAACGCGTTTCGGTAAACAGACAATCTTCCCGCTGTCAGGCGAGGGTATCTCTCTCAGTCCAAATATTTGCAGATGCCTCATAAATTCAAGCGTCGTCCCAGGATAACATACATAATGCTTCGGTTTGGTAAACATATTGTAATGGAAAATGGCGTCATTGTTTGCACTTTATGATGTCCTCGCGTTGTAAACTGAATGCCGATAATGTTTAGCATCTTACTGCCCACCATTTATCATGGAGAGTTATCGTTCCATTTTTTCCTTATATTTCGTTATGAGTTTTGATACCTACATAGTTCGTTTGGTGGTTGGGTTACAGGTTCGAATTCAATTTAGGGATATTCATAGTATAAAAAAAGTCTATAAACATTAGGTGCTCTGCTATATTTAATTATTGCTTGTTCTTCCTTCATTCAAATCAATAATTTGTTATAATGTTAGTGGTAAGGGCTTAAACCTATGTCGTTTAAAGTACATACCGTAGTACCGGTACCGTTAAAACATTAATATATGTACGAGTATTACTAAACCGTTATGAATTACAGACTTAGTGAAAGCTTTGTATTATTGCTTATATTTTTTAAGTCCATCTCTATGGGGACGAAGCTGTATCTACAAACTAATATTAATAATATAGAACATGCATTTATACAACAATTATAAATGCATAGGTTTATAATGCAGTTTCTAATCCCATAGAAAGAGTGTTAGAGAGGGAAAGCTTACTTTCAAACGCTTTTAAATATATTTTCAATGTGCAATGGATATTGTGATAAGTATAATATGTTACAACTATCAAGTGGAGTTCTTATTAAGAGTCGCAGCTGTTACTGTAGTAAGGCTGCGGTTACAAATATTTATATGGTAGAATACATTTTCATTTATTGTATAAGCTATGGGAGTCGTATTTTTAAGTCGACTCACATTTTACGTTATAAAAATAAATGTATACTTAAATAAAACTTCTATTATAAAGTTATTGATCGACTTATAACACAGCTGTAAATATTGCGCGAAAATTTGAAATTTTGTAATTAAATTGGCGATTTTAGAGAAGCATTGAGAGAGAATTTTTTTGGAAATTCTTACAGTAACGGGAAAAAAACATGATTTATCATTTCATAGTCCAACGAAATTTCGAACTACAACCTGTTAATTGAAACAGTATTAGAAATTTTTATTCTTTATACATGTAAATACACTAAGTCTCAATTATCTTAGAAAACTAAACTTAAAATTGCAATCAAAAGAACTAATTCCTATATAAAATACACCGTCTCAGTAAAACACCCTTTGTACTTTGTAGCCTTTCAGGGTGCAGATAGCTTGAATTAAAGTTGAATTTAAACCGTTTTATATTAGCTGGCTTAGATCGGCCGGGCGCCGCGCGGCTGAGATAAGAGAATTGGCCTGTCAGGCACCGCATGATATATTTGACCAGAATTTCCATACTCCCCCATTTTCATTTTGTACGTGCCCGTGTATATACTAGTATAATGTAGCTATGAGTATTGCGCTGTCAAATGTTGAAGCGATATTAGTATTTATTTTTAGTGTTTTTTTTTTAATCTACTTACTCACCTACCTACGCTTAGGGTCTCCTGAAACTGTAAGGTACTTTTTTAATCGATTTTAATTTAACTAATGAATCGATACACATTTGAAATTAGTGTTTTACTTTTTAACTTTCATTAGCTAGTTTATTTCAGTTAACAATGAAAATTAATTCGTCGATTTTATTGGTAATTTCATGGAAACTTTAATATTATTTTGTTTAAACTGTTTTCTGACTAGAAACGCGATGGTTATGGGTTCAATTCCCAATCGGGGGCTACTTCTTCTAAATTTCGCCGATTTAAAAAAAAAAAAAACTACCTTAATACAAATCAAATATCATCAATAAATAAATACATTTGAAAATAGCTCATTATTCCATATGTACTTTATTTCATCAGTCTATTACAAACCCGAATTGACTTTTCACTCTTCTACAAACAAACATACATACATACATACATACATACATACAACAAATATCTCGTCGAGTGCTACTATTAACATTACTTGTTACTCCATCAGCTCTTTCATCTTCCCCATTCGATATAACAAAGGCTTAATAACGCTACGAAGATCTTCAGATCTCATGCCAAATGCTAAATTGTTCCAAATGAGATGGTTTAATGGTTTACTTTGGTAGCGTCAGTTACGTTGTCTATCGAGATTCAAATTACATGTAAATATTAATAATAGCTTATTCTTCTTTGATGTACTTAATAAAAGTGTTGCTAAGTATTTTTTTTTATTGATTTTCAAAGTGTTAGTCCACACTAAGGATAGAAAAATCCTTAAGGAAAACTTAATGTAGAAATTTTATGGCAGCGTGATTCGAACCCGCGCCTCATGGAAACCGTCCAAGCGTTCTGACCACTAAGCCATGCGTTCTTCCACACGCTGCGTCGAAATTCTTATAAGCTTGTTAAGTATATTTGTCATGTATACTAGAAAAAATTATTAGTATGAATTATTTTTAGAGAGAGAGTCGAATAAATGAAGTACAGCTTATGTTTTTATAAATTTAAAAAAAAGGTTATTAATTCCACTCGCTATACATATGTAGGTAGTGATTGGCAAAATGTGACCGACCAAACATCTAACTCTTTAAGCATCGGGATACTTGTAAATGACGTTCTTATAATATTCAAAAATTTGAGAAGAAAAGGATAGAGTATGTTATAGCACTGTGGGTCTGACTGTAAGCGCAATGGTTTGGGGTTCGATTTCCACTAGTGGGGATGAATTATTTTCATCCCATTGCTCCGGTACGAACGAAGTGTTGAGTATCGCAAACCGGTCTCTCTCCGCTATATATAAAATATTTTCTAAACTTTAAAAGCTTTAAGTGTAAATTTCATTAAATGCTCATGAAATACAAACTGAAGTAGCCACTACAGTATTTTCCTTATCCCGGGTCTGTAAATCATCACTATTGTAGCTAGTGTCCCGGTCACCAACGGCATCTACCTGAACTGCAATGCACCGGAAGGCGTACCGGGAAGTCCGCATCTAAATAATATTAACGTATACAATATTTGCTTGTATCAAATATTCTACTTAAATATTTTATTCTGAGAATGGAATATATTCAATTCTCAGTCGGTTCATCGACTAAGCGATAACGTTAATCTCTAAACATCCAATTTGTAATGTCCTGAAACGCGAAAAAAAAATTGTCTTATTTATTTTTTCATAGTCAAAACAATAAGAATTTAAAATTGAAAATAAAAAAGAACAGAAATTAAGATTAAGGCATTACAAACAGAGTCATGTGCACCACTAGTCGTAAACGAAACGCTAGATACTGTTGCAATTTATATATAGCATTAGCACAAAGCTTTCACGATACCGGAGCTTACAAAGCGCCTGGCGGTCCTCCAACTGACGCTAGATGTCGCCGAAGAGTTCCGTCATATAGAACGTACTGTCTGTATTTTTAGCTTTTTTAATCTGTATTTTTTGTTGATTTATTTCATATTTTACATGTAGTTTAGCTTTTATTTATTAGAAGTTAGAGTGACGTCGTGATATTTGAAAACTTAAAGTTATAAAATACTCATGACAGAGTTTTATAATAATTTAAATGGAATTCTAGATAGGATTTGCTTTAAGCCCTAATCTTAAAAATATTCAACTCTACAATTTTATTTTAATGCTACAGAAGATCAGATTGCTGGAGTCTATTAAAACTTTTTGACGTACCTACCTTAAATTCAAACGGTAAGCCATCTGATAAACGAAAAAAAATAAAAGTTCGGCCGAGTGCGCTCTGACTTTATCTGTACCCGTTAATATCCAATTGAAAAAAGTAAGTGACAGCGCGCCTTTTTAGACGTTTCAATTTTTTTTTAATACAATCTGTCTCGAGTGTAAAAGTCATGTGATCTAGCGATTTTTCGTTTTAATGATGTTTTATGCTTACTATGAGACTACTTAATAATCATATTTTTTATCCTCACCAGTCCTCACAGCTTACTTGACATTTATTTATATATTAATTTATAAGTAAAAATATTGATTATATAAAAGACTTTAGCGCGTCATATTAATAGAATAACTTCCATATATTGGCGTGCCTATTTAAAAAAAAACCGCCCTATCCATGTTTAATAATTTGTCATATTGTAAAATAGCTGCGTAATATGCAAATGTGTGGTTTTGAGAATTATCGACTTATCTCGAATCTAATTTAAACATTAATTTTGTGACTTGTAGCGCTTGAAGCCATTTATTATCTGTCGCTGTGACAACACAGATAATATAACTGGTATGGACTACAACGATTTGAAATTTGATTATTTCAGCTAGAAATTATAAAACGTTTTAAACATAATATGAATTATAATTTTTATTTAGTTAGTTTCAAAATAAAATTAAATCGGGCGTACATGTTATTAATATAACAGTCATCGATCAATCATTTTTTCTATGATCGAGACAGATGAGGAGATAATAGTCAGAATATTTCTTATAATTAAACCTTTTTAATTTAGAAATAACAGAGAAGTTCTTTGTCATTCTGTAATGGTTAAAATAAGTAACTTTCATATTTGAATACAGATAATAACAATAAGTATACAATTACTTTGAATGACAACTGAAAGATTGAACTTATAATGCGTAACTCAACTACAAAAGTTCCACAATATACTTTAAAAATATTTACTTTTTATTTATACGTCTCCACAGTTTATTGCCATAAGCTTTTTTTTCTATATTAATTATAATTTCGGTGTAATAAGATGAGATTTTTTAATTACTTGACTGAACTTAAACCAGAAAAAATTTGTAGTAAATGTAATTTTTTAATTGATATGTAAATAAAATAGTGGTTAAAGTAATTACTTAATATGTTTGAAATATATTAACTTAATAGAGCAAAAAATAAAATTAACAATCATTTAAATTACATTCAACACCAGTTTGGTTATAAACATATTTTTTCACATAACGCTTGACAAATATTAATTGCTATACAGTTAAGTTTCGTAATGAAAATTCCCAGCCATTTGATTACGAATAGTTCGTTTAGATATGTTTTTTAATTAAAACCTATTAATCAGAATTTGAATTCAAATATTTTGGCGCTTAATTATCATTAGTAGTTACCACAAATATAAATAAAAAATATATTTGGCTGAATATTGTAGATCTTATACAAGTTCAAGTGAAATAATTAAAACTTTTTGTCGCCCACAGGTTTTATAAATAATGACACAACTTTTCATGCCTACACATTTTTTGTTGCTCTATCGATCATATCTATTCACTTTTATCTTTTTGAATAATGTTTCAAAAAATTTATAACAATAAATATTATTGCCTAATTTTTTCTTACGAATTTTTCGCTACAAATTATTATTTATCAATGGCTGCGTGATTAAGGTTAACATATGACAAAATTGACATAATAATTTATTTATTACAAAAGTCAACACTGCACTCGTATAACGGAACGCAGGAGGATGTGGCCGCGTCCTTCTGTCACAATTAATTTCCGCAAACGAAATTGGCGCGAAAACTGTCGCGGGACGGCCATGGCGGGAATTTTAATTACGCACTCGCACTGCGAATACCGATGTCGTCTTTAAATTAAATATAAATTATACGTTCTAGGCTTACGCTTGCAAACAAACGTTTGGAATTAAGCGACGTTATTTCAATTTCAAGGAAAATATTTGGAAATTGTATTTTCGTTACCTATTTGTGTCGTATTAAACAATTGTTGTAGAAAGCTACGTGCGCTACTAAAGGTAGGATGTTGAGAATGTACAGTTAATTTTAGGCGACTGTATTATTAGGTGGAATAAGTTATATCACAGCTTATTAGTCTTTATAATTACTAAGGTTGGTTCAATGGTTGTTCGAGTAGTATATACATATGGAGTTATACGATACTTTAAGACTTACATAGCATGACTGTTTCAAAATCTTCTTTATGTTCTTTTAAAAAACATCTTCGATCACTGCAAATTCTGTACTTGTATTCATCAGCTAATATTCAATTTACGTAAAAAACTAAAATAAAGATGTATCAAATAATGCCCCACAAAATAGTGAAGCGCCAATTATACAGTTAAAATATTAAAACGCCAATTATACAAACGATTTCAACAATAAAAAAACAATATTAACTGACAACTACAGCCATCTTGACATGAAACGTCAGCCCTTTGCAGTGACATTAAAAATTAAAAAGAAAAAAAAGAACACTAACCTCTAATGGAACATATTTCGTTCCTAAGAAAATGATAAGAGAGTCCAAGATAAGTGAAATTGCGAGACAAAATGTCACGCGGTCGCATCACTATGCAAATACACCTCTTAATTACTTCAAATATCTTTACAACGATCTAGTAGAGACGCGTTTCTTTTAAAACAATTATGTTAATGGCCAACGTCGGACTATAATTTACAATTACGACTTCTATAGATGATTTTTAACATTTTCTTACGTTTATTTTGTATTTTGTTAACATTTAATCGAAGTGTCGTGTACTAAATGACGATATGGCTTTGTGTTATATTGATTTATCGAGTTACTAGTGGTACTTTATTGATTACCATGTTAATAGTTATACAGAAGTAATATTGACTACATTAGGATAAATAAATATCCCTTTTAACTTTACTAAAAAGGCAGAGAAGTCAATGCCAAAATATAAGAATATGTTTTAGTTAAATACTAACTAAAAATTTAAAGATAATATATACATAATAAATTTCCAACGATTCAAATTTAATACGAAAAAATCCAATTATCCAAGGAAAAAAGGCCTAACCAACGCCGCCCAGCATTCCAACTGTCACGGGGACATCATAATCTCGTGGCGGGATTTATCCAGAATCCCCTGCATCCGGGCAACTTCGGTACGCTTTGTAAAACAGCTGAGTCCCGCACAGTAACAGCAACGCATACGTTCGCATTAGAGGAGACGCTCAAATTAATACCACGAGGCGTCGGACACCTGTGCCTTTCTTTCTATAATAAATACCGACCAGCCAACAGTACTCGACCCGCGCCGATAAAGTTTCACGCTGTTTTTTCGAAAGCCATATTTCAAAGTGTCGTAGTTAATCTTTTTATCAAAGTTTGTTAAATACTGTAAGATGTGCACCCGATGTCTCATCTGCCACCTAATTGCAGAGGATAAGTTTTATTATTATATTAGTAAGTTTTCTAGATTACGTTTTAAAGTAGGTGGGCTTAATGCCTTTGTTATTGATACTTGTCATTTTTTGACAGCAATCGCTTTTTTTAAAACTACTGCTAAATGAAAGTTATTATTAATTAATTTTGTTTAAATATTCCGTATAAGAGAGAAATTTGAAAACATATTTATATATCTACACTCATATATACAACAGTATGTTAATAATCTTATATTTCTGTATTGATTTTTAGTTACATAACCTAAAATTAAAATTTAAAACTTTAGCCGATACTATCTCATAATAACAGTACTTCTCAAGACTTATAATCTAAATTCGGAAATGGCAACCCCAAAAGCGAAAGCGTAACCATAGAGATTACAAGTGAACTTTTCCGATCACAACACCATAGACAAAGCTTAAATTAAACACGGGTGGATTGGCAGAGGATCTACCCTTTAACGGTTCGGGTGAATTGGAGTGACAAATTGCTGTCTGGTCTGTGTTTATATTTATATTTGTTTAATATTATAATGCGCTTAGATTTTTAATTATTTGTGTTTGTTTGTTTTTGACTTTGTGTTTGGTGTGCGATTTGGGCAATAAGATCTGGAGTTAACTGTTAACGCAATGAGAACTCGATCTATACTCATGCGTATGGATTATTTTTATCTTCTCCTTCTGATAAGAAGTCAAGGTATGACGCTGAGTTGTATCTTCTCTCTGCTTTACCTGATTTATACGGAAAACAATGTGAAGACAAAAAAAGAGAAAAGATAGAGTATTTTTGTGATGTTTTGAAGAAATGAACCTACTACTATAATTATGCTACATTTGAAATTTCTTAGTATATCTAAACAGCAAAAGCAATAATTACATGAAAAATTTGTTTGCTTCAAATTTTATCTCGCATATAACAAGCTAGCTAGAGAGTATCTATTGTTAAAGCACCCGTACTTCACATCGGCCGAATTCGAGTTGAGAGGCGTAACGTACCTGTACGCGTAGCCTGAGCTAGAATCGAACCCACATCGCACTAACAGACTCTTACAGATGCTGCTCCACTGCGTCACGATACCCCTAATTATATATATAACATTACAAAACAAAAGCAAACATAAACAATATTTGTAATTCATACCTAATTTTAAGCATAAACCAAGCGGGAGCGCGATATGAAGCGAAAATTTTCACAAAATAATCCGTTCCCTAAACACACGGGTCATCCCGTTGATTTCGGATAAACCCCCATAAAGCTGATTAAGCCGCTTTTAAATTCAACGTTTCGGGGTAATGAAACTTTCTTATCAGTGCCTTGTTTTGAATTATGAGAGCGGCTTATTCAAATGCTCGCCGACTACAAAACTTCTAATATCCTCACTGTTTTAATTGCCCATTATTATAATTATTTCGTATCTATTCTTGGTACTGTTTTCGGTGTATTTTGATACATTTCTCTCAAGGTCCGGTTCCGCTAGAGAAGAAAGAAAAGAAAGAAGTTTTTACTTCATGTTAAATTTTTCATATTTATTAACAACATATACGTCAGCTATTGTATGTGAAGTATATGTTATGTACGCCTTAAACACCACAGTCCCAAGTTACTTAGTTTTAAACACTATGTGACAGCGTTTGACTTGGCTGAGTTGAGTTGAGAGTTGTTGAGTGTTTCGGTGGAACGTGGAGGACGGAGTGTCTTGACACTAGACCTATCCTGCTAAATAATATTGCAAAATTTCACGCTTTATCCCGCATATAGCGTGAAACTATGTGTAATGGTAATAGTGAGCTAATAAATTAGTTTAGACTTAAAGATGAGTAATTAAAAATATATAAATTTTTCCATCGTGAGTAATATACTGTATATGTATATAGAAGATATATAGAGACATGTTTTGCTCAACTACCATTAACTTTTGTATACAAAAACAAGAAAAAAACAGACCAGCGGATTCTCTCTGTAAACACTATTAAAATTTCAGATTAGCTTTTTGGGTAACAAACAAAATTATACAATAATATAACACACCGTACGTATGTTTGTTCGTTTAAGCCGTGCCTACAGGGTGAAGCTAACCCCTTCGCAGTTTGATAAATGGCCAATTACAGAGCCCGCCCCATCCCCCCTGGTAGCTTGTAGCCTATTTTGAATCGCTTTTGCTTTTTCGTTTAGATTAATATCTAAATAGGATAGATACTATCCCGTTTAGCATCTACGTTGTTTTTAAACGTAAAGCTTTCTACCCCTTTTGTTGGAGATATTGCTGATTTTGTTGATTTCCTTGTCCAATCTTGTCTATTTTGGTACGAGCTTAATTGAGTCGTAAGCTCACATATCAACTCCCGTTCGAGCTTTTAGTGTCTTGATTGCGTGGAATGTTGTCCAGCTCAACGTGTAATATGCTAATTTTAAATTGAATTTATGTGTTGAAAAAATCCCTTGCGCTTTATACTCGTACTAGTATGTACATAGTTGCGAGCGAGTCTTGTTTTTGTTGCGGCTATTGAATGTCTGTTTATTCATGCCTCGCTAAATCATGGAAACTAAGTGGCGGAACACTTCTTTTTTTTTATTAAGACTGAACTTTAGTCATTAATGTATCAATTTCTTATTAATCTATTCAAAAGTGCAGCAGGCGAGCGGCAAGAAAACCAAAAGTTATTACATTATATACCACAGTTATTCGCAGATGTTAAACTTACTCGTATGCTTTAAAATTATCCAATGAAAATGAATCGCAAATTACACCATAATTTAAACACTTCAAATTCAAATTAAAACACTTTTGGTATCACGTTCCATTTTGTACCTGCTACCTCCAAAACACGACAACCAGGACACCACAACGCAATTAGGATCAATATTTAAAGAAAATATTATCAAATAATTTCCAAGTACATTTCTTTCGGCTTAAGTATATCTTCGTGTTCAAAAGGAAAAATTTCCCGTAGGGAAGGGCTTAGAACAGTTTTTTTTAATTATTTAAGGGCTCAGGTGGTTGAGAGTCCGCGCTCTCGGTTGTCATTAGTTGATAAGGGTACCCCTGTTTGTTTTGTATTCAAAGTAATTGCACAGTTAAAAAAATTCTACCCGGAGATCGGGGTTTTGGCTATCTTTTAAAGGCGTCAACCAAGCTTTCATTTAAATGTTTTGTTCTATTTAGAAAAAATTGATCACATAATTTAATTTTGAGCCTGTCGTGGCGCAGTGGGACAGTATATGACTTTAAACGCGATGTTTATAGGTTTGGATACACTCAGGGAAATATATCTGTTTCTCCGCTCTGGTAGAAAAAAGTACACACCACTCTCTCATCACACAATAGCTCGAAAAATATGTAGAAAGTAGAAAACGGTGAGTTTAGAACTTACCACCAGATTCCCTCCTCTTTTTTGTGTTATCAGAGCAGAAGATTTGAAATATGAGTAGGAATCGAACCCACGAGCGTCCCGGTCAGTCAGACGCTGTGCTGCTGTACTGCGACAAGCTCACAAGACAATTTAATAACTTCTGTTTAATAAAATAAGGTTTTTTGGTTTTATTTTTTAAATGGTATCGTGTTCCAGCATGAGCATTTCACGCTGAACAAACATCTATAATCTCACATCAGATTCGCCACTAAGGGCCTAATGGTCTCCTTAAAATTTTTCCCTTTATTTATGGACCTTTGTCTCGGTATCGATATCGCTCAGTGATCTTACTAGCCGTTGACTCGTTTTCTACTCTGTTTGTATAATATATGTATATATGTACTTACATATGTAAACTTAAATTTTTTATCTTTTTTGATTTTGTGTACTTTTTGTGGGGGTATAATATGGCGAAAACAGTGGGTAAAATAAAGTTTGGAAATTCATTCGCTTTATTACGTATGTATATAGCTGGGTCAGGGATAACCTAGGTACAAAAAAACTCCGCTCTCCGCTTTCGTAACACTGCGTATCCGCGTGGCAGAAAGCAAGTAACTAATTAAAGAATGTTTATTTGAAAATTTATTTATATAAAAAACATAGTGTTCTGTTAACGGTGGCGTGTCAAAATTTTTAAACATTGTTTACTTATTGTAAGCCCTGAATAAGTCATAGAAACCCAAATTACAAAACAGTACAAACATATACATTAGTTAGTTTATTTAAAAAAAAAATGTCATAACAATAATAAAAACTTTAGCCCCATTTTCAACAATTTCCATGTCATTAAGTTAGATAAATCTAGCAGTTAAAAATTTTACTGCTATAATTTATATGGCCTAGCCTTATCGTATCGATCTACATATTCGCCAGTTACAAAATTTACTAACTCATTGCTTAAAAGCTCTCTATTTTGGTTAAAATGCCTTTTACACGATTGTGGCAATGCCAAAAAGAGGTTAATTTATTTAAATACAAGCTTTTACATGCGACATCGCCCCATGGTGAAATGGAAATAACTTAGTGTTTTGTAAGTCATGACATGTTAAAAAATTTACGTCATCCTTCTTTGATAAATGGTCTATCCAATACAAAAAGAGAAAGAAAGAAGAGAAGAGAACAAAACTTCAATTTTATAATATGAGAATAGAAGTATAGGTAGCTATATAATGTAAGTAATAGGGATATGCATTTTTTAATTCTATATACAATATAACTTATATTTTTGGGAAGTAGATTAAGAGTTACATTTGTACGTTCACTCTGACTACCATGGATAATTAATATTTAAAGCTTTAAGCTAAGCTCAGGTACTACTCCCGGCTTCTCACCCTGGAACGTAATCGGCACCCGCTCGGTGAAACCATGGAATGATATGTAGATTTTTCTCCATATTGAACCATAATTCTAGAGAATCAAATTTCAGATTTCCACCAACCATTCTCTTGGCAATTGCATTGTAACAGAATAGCAAAATATGGCTTAAAGTCTTGGCATTCTTGGGCGTATCGAAAAAAATATAAAACATAGAGTGTGTCGGTGCCAACTGACCGTTACGTTCCGTGGCCGTTTGTCAAATTAATGGCCCGGGATCAGGGTTCGGGCACCTGATATGTGACGTCACAGTTTCTCTGATCATTCTCTGTTTCCGGTTTAATGAATTCCCCTTTGTTATATTATCTGTGGGATTGGCAGAAATTATAGCCATTTATTTTTTTTGCTATCGAACTGTCATATATGGATCTCTTTATATTTTTTTTAAATTAATCTATCCGTACTAAATTGTAAGGCGCGTTAAAAACTTTAAAATTTTACCTCACTGATGATCGAATTTAAAAGTACAAGTATTCGGTACAATAACCAAAATTCTCCCATATTCGTACATTTTAAGTAAAAAGACACTACACGGCCATCAAGCAATCCATCAAGCAGCAATTAGTTCGCGCGGCCGCCGCAGCAGCCGCACGGCGCTGCTGTCGCACTCATTAGCGGTTACTGCGTACACGTTATGCTGCCCTGGTATTTAACACGTACAGAGTCGAGTGTAGTATGTTGGATAAATGACCGTGCAGTTTTACACAGATAATGTAAATGGGTAACAGATAAGCAATTTTGAGATGGGATTTCTTTTGATAATAATTTTTGGGGAATTTTTTTTTTTTTAGTATATCTGTATTGAATGGGTATTTTATATTTATTGAAATTAACTTTTTTTTCCCGACTCTAAATAATTAATTTAATTGTTTAACATTTTAGTGTTTTAACGACATTTATTACTACATTCTATATAAACACAATACACGTTTAATAATGAAAAGCCAACGCTGTAAACATTATCTAGCATTTGCGTCAAACATTATTAATAACAAACTAAAATTCGAAATAATTTATATATACAAATGTACATACAAAATATGAACACCCCTCTAAGATTTCAGTATCTTGTTTATATGGAACATCTGTCGCACAATAACATTTTGCACCTAAAACCCCTTTATTTAATGCGGAATAAATTCGGCATTCTCGTCAAGCAATCAACACAATATGGCGCCGGGTCGGCCTATTACCACCGTTATATATCCGCGACCCAGTCATGGGTACAGACATTACATACATCTTGAAGTATAGCCATTGGCAGTTATTTAGAATTATTTTCATATTATTAATATTTATAAGTTAACTATATTGGTTCTAGAAAGTTCTTTTCGGTCAATTCTTATTAAACTGCAATTCCTTTAAAAAGCTGCATGTATTAGAAAAATATCTGTGACCAAAGATCTCATCTAATAATTACGGTATTTTGCTCTCACACAAATTTCTGAAGCTTTCCCTTTCCAAAATTCGACTCCAAATCTTAATAATACCGACACCATCCACAACAGCTTGAGATATTTACTGCCGTTTACGCGACGCTATTAATTGGCCCAGATAAGATTATATTACGTCGTTGTTATTAGAAGCATCCACTTGGAATTTACAATTTCTGAAAGATTATTATGATAATTGGTTATTTGGAGCGCCTAAGAAGGTCGTTTGTTCTAGTACCTATAATTTCCTTCATACATAGTGCATATTTTCTTGTCTGATTTTGTACATACAATAAAAATCCCATGCTTGGTCAGTCAGTCAGGTACTAACTAACTATGCCACGATAATGTCAAAATATAACTTAACACTCAGACCCTCTCTAATATTATTAACATTGACAAAATCACATAATTACACAAACACCACTGGGGAGCACGACTAGTGTAAAAACGGAAACTACCCTCTTAATTACTCCAGCATGTGTTGCAGATGAGGACCAAAGGTCGGAGGGCAAGGGTCACGATATACTCGTGTGCAGCAATTTCGGACGCCGTCCCAATTCGAGCTCCTTATAGTGGCGCATTTGTTTCTGTAATGCGCTCCAATTAGACTTATCGATCTTTTCCACCAAATTTTACCCATAAATATTCCGCAAACGTATCTTAACTGTTTTTTTTTTTTCTTTGATATGTCCAAAACATAATGAAGAAAGTCCAGAAAACAAAACAACTTGACAAATATAAAACTCCGATAGGCAATATTCGGCCATTTGTCCGGCCTCCACTCCTGATCCCTTGGTTATAATAATTTACCCGTCACACCTATAATGGCCTGCTTTAGCGCACTTTCTATGCGACGACGCGGCCGTCGGATTTCATGGAAAAAATTTATTACCCACGAGGCCGCTACGGATTAGAAGAATTTGTACGTGATATCTGTGTTTTTGTATCGCCATAAATCATAATTCTTTAGCCAAGCAATGATGGTATAAAGTGTCGATTGCCATTTTTGCTATGTTCTGTGCGGTTTTCCTATTAATAAATTTTTCCATGTAGGTATATCCTAGTCATTTTTTTTTTCTATTTACATATAAATATATATTATATCTTTTTAAACAAAATACTTAAATTTTAGCTCACAATAATATTAATGAATGGAAATTGAAATATACGCACAACATGCCATACCAACAACACAAACCGATTGAAAAAATCCTACAAAACAACACAAACACTACAAAAATAACCAAAAATTGCTTTTTAAATACAACATTAAATATATTTAGGTGAAAACCCAACGAAATTACAATAAAACAATACAATAATAAATATTTAGCCGCGAAACATCTGTTAGTTTTAGTGAGGAGCAAATGTAAGCAGTGCCATCAATTGGTCGAGCGGACATAAGATACTCCGCCATCAAAACGCGATCCGTCCGTCTTGTACTGGATTTATGGGATTTCAACGGCATTTCACTGAATTATTCACCCTTTATTTGTGAGCCCAATGCAGTTTGATAACAAATATACGAGATTTAGTCGTATTTGGCTAGGTTGTATACGTTGTGATAACATCACTTGGCGATTTGTAGCCTTTACTTATTTGTTGTATAGCAAGTATGAAAGTTATAACGTATGTGGGATGTGATCCCATGGACTCTACGGTCCATTAATCAAATTAATAATAAAATACGATACCACCAGTGAAAAACCAGTGTATAGCAATTTTGGCAAAGCGTACGTTTTAAACAGACGGCGCTACGATTTATTTATTTATAAAGAAATATGTATTAATTTGATATATAGCAACTAATAAATTTGCGTGACACTGGCCAACATCGCGTGGACTTGATCCAAGCCATGATATATTATATAATTAATACCTACGTTATTTATCTAAATTTTGCATTTACTAAAATAACTTTCACAATAAAAAAGAACACATATATTTTACGCGCTTGTTAATTAGAAAACTGGTCTGGCTGAATTTATGGCGAGAGATGGCAAATATATATATTATAGCTTTTATCTATTTTAAATATATATAAATCAATGCATTTATATGTTCCTGTTTCACCAAAATTTTAGTGCATTAAGCTAATTAGAATGCAAAATGCCAAATTCATATATATTTTTTTCTTCGAACTTCTTTTTTTCTTTCTAACTATCCCAAAAAACAAAATGTCTCCACAATAATACAACACCCACAATTCGAAGCAGTAGCTCTTCACCACAGTCCTCAATTCCCGCAAATGGCTAACAGAAAAACAAGTTGCTAATAATGAATTATTGGGTCGATGTTTTGCCGGTCCGGCCCGATGTGGTAGCTCTACTTCTCTAATACGTAGTGGGTTTTTATGTAGCGTTTGTTTTTCCCCATTCCCCACTGTCAATAATAGTCAGGCGTGCTCGTGACGCTCGTAAACATGGCTTTGGCTTATGTTATCTATGATCACATTCATATGTTTTCTATATTATTAATATTTTCATATAATTGTAGTGCTAAGACACTCTGTACTCTATTTTTTTTCTCTGTGGCGGTAATCAATGACGTGGTTAGTCTTACCAGCTCGGGGAAATGGTAATAATCGATTACTTTGAGTGGTAATCCAACTTAAAATCATCGTGCTTACAGTCTAACACTTGTAGAATGTATTAATCTTATAGTGTAAGTGTTCTTATTCTTCACTCTCCGCATAGTGCTTACGTTTTGGTAAAAATTTAAAAAAAGAATTTCAAAATGCCAATCTTTGTCAATAAGTATTGAAAGATACTACACTATATAGATATTTACAAAATTGAATGTATATTAGTACAAAAAATATATGAATATAAAATATTTTCTAAAACGTATACCAAAACGTACACATATGTACAAAATATTAACAATAATATTGAAATACAGCCAACACCGCTATAGCTGGAGTGTAGGCTTTATGAAAACTAATGCCTTCATTTGGCGAGTCCGATAAGCTACGCCGCCCAGGGATTACCGGTCGAGCCGGACCCGTCGCGATAAAACTTTCTTTCCAAATGCTTGTAATTTGTATTGTCTCTAAGATAACGGATTGTCCAATTTTAGAATGTTTAACTTTGATTTTGGGATTCAATTTATATGCGGAGCCGGTGACGCGTGAAATTCGCGTTGTCATAGCAACGTATACGTCACTTAATACAAAAGCTTAAATTGTTAAACATATGGTATATTTGTTTTGTTAATTCAAGTATTTCTAATGCTTTCGTTTCTATAAGCTCTATTAAATGGAGCCCAAAAGTTTTGCTTCATATATTAATAAATATATACACAGAATTAATAATAACACACACACAGAATTTCTGGAAATTATATATTTTTTTTATTTTATCACACTACTTAGTCACAGATAATCTAAACGTTAAGAAATATAAATTGTTCTTAGTATAGGCATAATATAGCTTAGCAGTTTTGGACCTTTAGCAGTAGCACTCAGTACTTAAATTATCAATGTATAGTTATTTCAATAACTTTCTAACTAAAATATACTAAATACGACAACTTGATTAAAATTTCAAATGAAAACAAACAAAAACAACATCTATTAGTTTAAGCAGAACTACCGAAACTATTCGCTAAATAATACCACCTAGAGACTGAAACGTGACGGGTCCGCGCACCTTAATTAGGGAAAAATAGAATTTATAGCTACCCACCTGCCCCTGTTTGTTGTGCTTAAGATGCGGAACCCTGTAACAGTTCGGCCTTGGCTATCTACAAATATATGGGTTTCAACGTTGCCGGTATATTCTGGGATTTTCGAGGGAGCTCAAAAGATCAATGATATCCATGCCTTCGTTGATACGGGCAATGCTCTGTAACTGCGTTCGTTTATAATAACTTCTCTTTAAAAATTGAATTTGTAAATTCTTTTTGCCAAATCGAATATTATATTTTGAATACAAAAAAATACCGTGTGATTTTATTACACGGTATAACGGTGTTTTTTTTACACGTCCCAACTAAGCATGTCAACTGTCTGTGCCCATCACGCTTAAATACCAAGTCCATTTTAAATGAATTCTCTAAAACAGTATCATAATAGAGCCGTCGTCACGCAATGAGACAGTATTAGTAGAATTTGACAGTGGAAAACGCTGCTTCGCCTCGCGAAGCAGCGTTTTCCGTTCTCTCTGACCACTCCGCTAGGGATAAAGCGTAAAGACAATCGTATGTATGTATGTCTGTATGTAAATTTCCAAAGTACAAAGACACCGCGGCGTTGAGCTCCGCCACTGAACACGTCAGGCGGGAAGTGGGGAATGTTCTGACACTGGAGTTCTCTGACCCTGCCTTGTGGAATGAAACTGAAAAAAGTATTAATTATTACTAACCAGTATTTAATAAATCAATCTGTGTACATACATACATACAACTGAAATTCAATAAATAATATACAATGACTTAATTCATTAAAGAAATCATCCGAGTGCGAACTGGACACGACTGTGGAGAAAATTTTAATTGATACTAAATCTCCTTTTCTAACAGCTAGTGTAACGTATGTGGAATTTACTACTTGAAAAAAAACACCAACCGATAGCATGTGTACTGAACGTCTTAATCACTTCTGTAAGTTATCTATGTTATATTGGCCATTTAATAATATGAAGGTAAAATAAAACGATGTTGAAAATAGAGAGATAAAGAGTATAATAATTTTATAGTAGTCGGACTGGATCCTGCACCTCTTGGATATCGTTCAAGCGTTCTAGCAAACAAGGCATACCCACACTACAACTTATTTTAGTAAATAAAATCTTGGTACAAATTTCGCTACCTTTATTTTACTTTATTATTTTGGTTCTCTCTGTGGATTTTCTTATTTTATTATTTACTCTGTAGAGATCTGCAAACTTCAATTATTATTATCAAGTACCAAGGGACCAGGATGGAGAAAGAGGTACATACTTGCACTATATGATTTCCTTCTCTGATTTCTTCAAAGAACTTGAACTCCAATCACCGCGCCCAAACAACAATTCATAACTACAGTACTGACGTAGTACATATAAAAAAAAATAATTGTTTAAAGTAACAAAACAATCAGCTATAGCTATATATATATATAATCAATTACTTGTAAAATACTGTGGATCCAACCGTAATAAATTGGTAGAGCTTCGCGTCTCTGTCTCAGAATCCTTGGAATTTTACACAAACCCCCTTTATTTAATTTGCTCTCAGGTAATTAAAATCCAAAAACTTTGAGATGAAATTAAATTTTATTCCCGATCCGCAATCCACCCCTTGCTCGATGCGGCGCGACTCCGGCCGTAATGAATGTTCTTTGTTTTAAGAAACTATTTACTTAAAAGCCCTTACTTTACTGTGGAATTTTTAAAAGATATTGTACCCAAATATATCTATATACATTTACAGCAATTTTTTTCATATCTATAACAAGTCTCACGTAGAGACGTGAATTAATGTTTAATTATAGCGGCAGGCCGTATGTGGCTGGCTTATGTGGTGGCGTGTGAATATGGGCTCTATCCCCACTCTTAAAAGCACGGCGTTGAGTTCCACTACTCATAACACAATGTGTTATCCTAAGCCTATTTAATCTCAATTAAATGCTAAATGGCTTTAGCAGTTATTATATATTATATTACAATAATCATATACACACATATATATACCTACACATATATCCACATTATACATTGTGTAACCGGACAAAATCTAAAACTTATATATACTGCTCAAATATATAGCGTCTTATATGATATAAATAACAAACCTGTTCCAAAATTAATTGCCTGTATACTTTGTATATGTGTGAAGTAACACCAGATGCACTCACATAGTGTGAAATATTTCAACAAGACTCAATTTTACTCCCTCAGCCAGTATTAGGATCGTATCGGACGTGTCCCAGGAACTAAATGGCCACTTTAACTTTTCCTATTTAGGGAGAGCATTCGCTATAATAACAGAAACCCAGAGATCATGAGCTAGAGGACCTATTAACATAACCTATTTATACAACACTCGTAGTAATAAAAATAATGAACATTGCTCCGTTATTATACAAAATGCTTATAGCTTGTATGGGAAATGAATAAATATTTGGCGAAAGGTAGAGTGGGCTATGTAGAGACGGTTTCAGTAATGTTTAGTGATGTTCTATATTAAAATATTTTATGATTTGCTTGTTGATTCGTGTTTTAATGATGATCTTATTCACGCACATCCCTAGTTGTATATAATATTTAGCGACTCCAGTTCGTAAATTTGAAAAAAAAAACTTTTCTGTATCAATTTTTTGCAACGTACCAAAACACTGCATGTTGTTTGAGCAAACTTTAAAAAATTCCATAAATAAATGCTCATATACCTAATAAAAACCACAGCTACAATCAAAATGTAAAAAAAAATTATAGCTATAGCTACACAACGAATTATGTTAAAAAGCAATCCCCCCCCCCCCCCCCACGTAATAAAAGGGTAATTTCTATCACTAAACTATTCAAAACAGATAACACACCAAAAAAATCTCACTGAGCCCATAATTCATAAGCTGCATAGCAGAGGGGCATCTAAACTAAACTCGAACAATTAATCTCATTTGCATCAGAAACGTATAAATCACAAGTAATTTTTGTACGGGTACAAGGAATCACATGCATTCCATTCTACAACCCCTTGTTGAGTGAAAATGATTTACCCTCATCTGGGGTCCGCTTGTAGATAAACAAAAGTAAAATTTCGTGTCATTTTATTGTTTACAATATTCTCTTTATCTGTAGAACTTGATAAAGCTAATTATATATATAAATTTGTATATATATATATATATATATATATATCTGTAGAACTTGATAAAGCTAATTATATATATAAATTTGTATAGCGTGTTTCAATTTTAATAACTTTTTTTTCTATATGAATATATGCTCCGTGGTAATGTCATGAATATATGGAGAAAATTTGGCAGTAATGACGGAGTGCATCAACGTCTGACTGTAAACATGCTGAATGTGAGTTCGATTCCCACTCGACGTAATAAATTACGCCAGCCACACACAAAGTGTCAAACATTTGCAGAGTGTCTTATCACTACATCCTGCTTTGCAGAATACAGGGTGTTGCTGAAAAACTGTAATTAAACAATTCCATTTGAATACAATCGAAATAATTCTTATATGAACAATACGTAATCGGTAAATTAGTGTTACGCAATAAATCTCCCGCTCCGTAACATATTGCAAGAGAAACACTGTAATAACAATTTTAGCTGTCAAAATTAATACAAGGAATTGCCCCCACATCGCACGTAAAACTTGCTATTTTTCATCCCCAAGGGAGACGGTGCGAACGGACAGATGAAAGAACTAATTAACTAATCTCGATATAAACTATGTTAGTATGGGTTTATTTTGTACGTATGTATGTATTCATATTTTAATTTTTAAATTGAGCATATTTTTTTTGATTCAATATTTTCCGTTCTCCGTTTTCTGCCGAAATTCTACGCTGCATTTTGTCTACTAGAAAAGATATTTTAAAATAAATCACTCCTGTAAGTGGGAATCGATCCTACCTGCTACCAATGTGTTTATAATCAGGTGTTGTCACACTGCGCCATGTATATATATATATATATATATATATATATATATATATATATATATATATATATATATATATATATATATATATATATATATATATATATATATATATATATATATATATATATATATATATATATATATATATATATATATATATATATATATATATATATATATATATATATATACGTAAGTTTGAGAAAATCTTCAAGCTAACATTTTTTATGTATTTTCAAGAAAACCTGTTCAATACTTTCGTATTATAACTACTACTATATATATAACCTGAACCTACACCATCGTATCCGTTCAAGCTCAACTGGACTGAGCCACAACGGTGTCAATTCATTCAGAATTAAATTTATTTCACGATTACACGTGGCGATTTCCGTTAGGGGAACAAACAGATGAAGAGTTAATTAAGTAATCTTGATATTAAGAATACATTAGTAGCATCGGACGCTAGCCGTGTCGACAATTACGCCCCTAGAAGGAAGGGTTCGCAACTTTAAATTGGAGATAATTTTCCAATGTTGTTAGCCATCAGTTGTGTTGATGGTTTCTTTTCTGTTTTGTGTCACTGTTGTGTTGTTTTACTTTATATATGTTGTGTTCTATATGTTAATATATTATATAGCATATGATATGTGATCATTTATTTCAAATATTTTTAAGTTTTTATATATATCAAAATAACTGAGGGTTGTTCATGACTTCATATATTTAAGTTCCCTTATTCTACCTATAGCTATATTGGAACTACTAATATAGTGTTATATAGCTTATAGCCTATCCATATTCCTAACTAGTTTTTTCCTAAACGCGTCTATATTCTTAAAGGAATAAGCCCTAAACTTGCCAAGAACCGAAACCAACTAGAAATGTATCAGTAAACAAGCTATATATTTAACATATTATATACACTTTACGTAGTGAGGTTATACACAATATTATTTCGATGGTAAAAACTAATCAAATCACAAAGCAATCGGGCGGGCGGCGGATATCGCAATTGATGGCGACAGTTAATTTCGAAATGCACCCGCTCCGTTACTTATTCAACTCATAACCTATACGGAAGTCATAATTGCTGAAAATATGTTGATAATATTTAAAATGTGTAATTTTGTTTCAGACATGCTAAATTTATATATAAGGAATGGACTTGTATCACTTGCAATATGGTGGTTTTTTTTTTTTAATTTATAATGTCAAGGGACCGTCATAGGAGATTATGCCACCACTTTATGTTATAAAATAAAAATTTTACTTTTGTCTACTCTATATATGTGATATATAAGTGTGAAGGCGTATATACATATACATATATATTTTATCGGTATTGATAATACACTTATTGAATGCTTTTAAAATTGTATGCTAATTTTTTTTTCTCTTTCCAGGTTTATCAACGCGAGACGTAGGATAGTACAGCCTATGATAGACCAATCTAATAGAGCAGGTAACATTTTTCTTATAAGTACCTATACATATGTATATATTTATGTTTAATTATATGTAAAAAACTTTAACATATATGTATTTAAATTTTTATGTAAAGTTCATACAAAATGCTACGCCGTTCAAACAGAATCGTCAATAAGGCCTAAAATACCTTTATCCGGTCCCATTGAAAGGCCCACGCCGACCAATTCGTACGTGTTCCATTGTAATTCAGGAGGTCAGCTTTGAAGTCGACAATCGAGTTGCGTCTTCATACAGTATGCACCAACGAGCCCCCGGGACCGGCGGTCTGACCACTACTTAAACGAATTTCCCACTCCAGTCCACAGAGACAGGCCTTTTTGGAAATGAAAAATATAAGTGGATATAGTTCAAATAGAATGGAGAGAGAAACAAGAATATTTAGCTAAATTTAAAAAAGCCATAACAGTTATAAATCATTGCAGAATTCAAACTCCCGATTAAAATTTAATTAAAACAGACTTTACCACTGTACCTGAAAGACAGACAGTCTCATCATGTCTAAAAATCTACTTTTTTGACTAAGTATAGCAAAAGTGTTACGTCATCCAATAGCTTTCCACAAGGGATATTTTAAAATAATTATCTTTTCAATCATTTTTAATCATTCTTATGTCAAATCAATAAAAAAAAAGTATATCTTCAAATTAATTATGCCTTTATATTTTACACATACTGTATATCAATGAGTAATGGCTTCTGCAGCTCACGTTTTTATTTGTAAATTGAAGTAAAATAATAAATTTTACTCGTATCTATAAGTGAAACTTTCTTAAGCTGCTCAAAAGTGCACAGCGAAGAGCTGACCCAGACAAACAAAAAACTAGCGACTGTTACGTTAATAAAATGAAATTCAGAAGTCAAGCCAAACTCCAGCAACAAAAACCAGCACATCAACAATTCAAGAATTACGGCGCAATTCCATCCTTACTTTGTAATTGTAACAGTCCATAAAACGTAAAAATTCCAAGGGAAAAAAGGACGTCGCAAAAAGGGCTTACGAGCGAAAGAAGGGTAAAAAAGAATAATGTCGGAATCCGTTGACCCGTCCTGGGCCATCCATCACGCGCCCCCGACAATCGGCTACCCTATCTCGATGTGTGCTACTACACGGGATTAGATCGCCTTTGTCTCTCAGATATACGAAATTGCTACACATATTAATATATAAAGGACTTGTGCTCAACTTACACAAGTGATATTGATAACGTTTCTTTATATATTGATAAGAAGAGCAGTGTAATATGTTTTATGTTCGGAATCATGTGAAAATATGTCGTGCTTTCTAAGTATAATTTATTTTTCATTTGACTATAACAAAATGGCGGACCCTGAACAGCACTACGTACTGTATTTACACATAAAGAATTGATGGCTCTTGAAACGCCCTAAAATATCACTAATATCACTCATTGATAGAGCTTTCTAATAAAAAGCTTTCGACGATACAAAACAACTCATAACTTGCCATATTTCAATACACCCATTCCATCTAGTAATCATTGTAGAAATCCTCAACCATAGCCAAGAACCGTCGCCATAATGTCGCATCCATCAATTTTAAACATCAGGCTAATTCCTCTGACATTAACGATGTAAAGCATCCTCAATCCTGAATGAGTGCATCGTAATTAATCTACCAAATAAGCATTACTTTTGTGACAGCCAACTATCGAGTCACCTGTCGGCGCACGGACCGTCCCGGACTAATGAATTTATTATAAGAGCATAAATTGCTCTCTGATGGTCCGCTATTATCCTGTGCGACTGAAAATTACGGTTCTCCATTTTGGACCAATCGCTTATCCAGCTTTCCGCGGATTAAATTGACGGCGAGCTGTTTATTAAAAACGTAAAACACGTTATTGACTCATTACCCCCGCGTAATGATGACTGGCGGAGAGTGCATCAAAGGAAATGCGAGTACAAAATGCACTTGTAAATGCCGGACCTATTAAATGTTCGTTAATATTTATGGTGCTCTCGGTCGTGTTGTTTGGTGAGGTTTTAGAGCTCGTTGTCGCTTTTAACGGTGTGTGCGTTGGTTTCGCGCGAAGATAATTAAGTTGTAATCAAATTAAGTATATTATTAGCACAATTCACGTGTTATCACCAGACCTAAAACTAGTTAACTACAGTACTCTGACATACATATTATGACATATATACTCGTATGATAAAAATAAATACAGTTTGTATTTTTAAGAATCTTCTGTACCTACAAGGTTATAAAGACAAAATAAATGACAGATCTAAAGAATTTACAGTTGAAAAATATTGGTTTTTCATTTGGTTTCACATTTCACATTAAAAAAGTCATGGAAATAGATCGCCCATACAGATGAATGGTTGAAATAGCAAAATGTGACGTATTGGCACATGGGAAGGTCGTCTACTTTTTACATTGACTTCCGTTTCACATGCACTAGCTAGCGAAACAGAGCAATAAGAAAAAAAAAACCAGCACCAGCAGAAAGAAGCGCGCGACGGGAATACATAAACGGTCGATTGGAAAAGTTGGCTTGACCGCAGGATGTGTGGTCTTCAAGCGATTGCCAAAACAATTTTCATCCCCCTTTTCCATTTTCCGGGAAACTTGGCGTATCCGACGGGAATTTAGAATTTACTTGCTTTATAAAGCGCCTCCACGGTGCAGCGCCAGCCGTCTGACGCCCTTGTACTTAAGACAATGAGACCAGCGCTCAGATGTTTTAGTTTATTTTTGCTCTTATGCTGATTAAATTGTGGATAGGTATTTCAGGGTCGCAGAATAGTTATCAATAGGTGTTAAAAATCTGAAAGTTGTTAAATTCTATATATATATATATATATATATATATATATATATATATATATATATATATATATATATATATATATATATATATATATATATATATATATATATATATATATATATATATATATATATATATATATATATATATATATATATATATATATAAATATATATATATATATTGTGCAAGTCTTTTTTATATTATTTAAAAATAATTTAAAAAGCTACAATAATAACTCTTCAGCAAATATATTTTACATCCAAATACTGAATTATATACGAAGGCTATAAAGGAGCAGCTAGTGGGGCGCATCTCCCGTGCTCCAGAAGCAGGAAACAATAACATCCCTACTCTTGCACTATCAGGAAACTGTGATTTAGTGATGTACCACTGTGGCTTAAGTGTTTTATACACATACCATACAAACGTATTCATAGTAATATATTTAATAAAAATGTTTTATTATAAAAGGAAAGACGAAAATATTTATATATACATACATATGTATATACAGGCTGTGATGAATATTTTTAACTTATTACTTATATCTTTAAAATAACATAGCGGAATCGAACGGGACACCATCCCGTGTAACAACGCTACGCCAATAACTCGTTATTTTTGCAATTACAAACAAAAAAAACAATTAACTAACGTATATTTTAATATTAAATATATATATATATATATATATATATATATATATATATATATATATATATATATATATATATATATATATATATATATATATATATATATATATATATATATATATATATATATATATATATATATATATATATATATATATATATATATATATATATATATATATATATATTTAACATTATTTTTATGAAATGTATGAAGTGCAAACGCAGGTTTTTTTTTTTCAATTAATCAGCGCGTAAAGATCGCGTGACTTGATACATCTATTCAAAACACCTGAGAATTATGAGACCGTTGTGTTTTGTGCAAGCCAAGCGTGAAATCATATTTAATATATTATTAAAAATAAATTAGACTTCTTTTTCCATTTAATAGATAAAAAATATATATTATAATATCGACTCCATATATTATTGACCATTTTATATAGAAGTGTTGTTTAGCTGTTTGTATGTAATTAAACAATATATGTAATTATGGATTCGTTTTTGACAAATAAAGCTAAACTATCAATATGTACTCACGAATATGATTGTGGGTGTCCATTTATTAACTAACTTCTTACAATTATTAGCTGTATATTGACAATTTTGTACATTTTACTCCAAAAATTTAAATACCAAAACCGCTTGAACTGGCATCGAGCACCGCTTGCAGTTAACAATAAGACCGTAACAGCAATCGCTAGTACGACCGAGCTTCTATTTTTACCTTTTCGCCAGGGAACCCTAAAAAAATAAGATTCCGTACAGTAGCGCTCCACGATTGTTGCACAGAACACATTAATATTCTACAGTGGAAAACTGTTGTAGCACATTTAGAAAATAAACTAGAAAAAAAAACGCCTGGCACTTTTTCGAATTGCTTCGCCTCGGATGAAGTATTGTATTTTATCGGCAAAAAATATAATATTGTGCTTATTACACAGATTGTTTATTCTTTTTCTAGACACAGCGAACTGTCTGTTGTTTTGGCTTGTGTGTAGATTTCTGTATTGAAGTATGGGAGTACTTTTTTATTTTATATATAAGTAGGTATCTACACCATACGTCTATTTGTTCGTCCGCGTACTATTAAACATTATTAACTTATGTTAATATATTTATATTATTAACTTATGTTACTTATGCTATAGTATATATGTTTAGAATATGATATATTAATTATTTATATATATTAGATAAACTATCTTACATATATATATATATATGTTGAATATTTTTTTTCTTTTGA
Organism: Dione juno; assembly: GCA_037127375.1. Classification (NCBI taxonomy): domain Eukaryota; kingdom Metazoa; phylum Arthropoda; class Insecta; order Lepidoptera; family Nymphalidae; genus Dione; species Dione juno. The sequence continues at coordinate 9,358,599 of JAXRJS010000067.1, forward strand.
CATTTTTCTATATTTGCGTACTCAGAAATACCAGTAGACTTCCTTACTTACTCACTCAATATAATTAGAAAAAACTGAAAAAATATAAAGAATGAATCCCAGGAGCGTTCGTTATATTTTTGAAACGTCCGCAGAATAATAGATAAAAATTCGTATAAAACACAATTAGCTAAATGGAGCGACATGGCTTTCAGGTTTCTTTTCTTAAAAAAAAAGCTTATTCTGAAAAGTAATTCCGATCCCAACATTAGTCGTGTTTGTGCCGATCGGTGCAATGGCGCGTGCCACCATAAAGGCCCCACGAGGAAGACGGAAATCGACGTCAATAATAGACGAACACCATTAGTTTACGATTGATAATCCCCATGGATTTATTGCTAACGGAAGGCATAACAGTTTTGTGGTAAAATCGAGCGGATTCGAAGCCCGACTTGACAATTGAGAGCAATTTTAGATTTTTTACGTTGTTACAAAACTAATTTTGTTGTCAGCGTTATTGCCTATGGAAAAGTTTTGGCTTTTGGAGGAAATTATAATGCACGTGTAATGGAGACGGTATGAACTGTCCTATAATGTATGTTTAGGTAGGAAGCTTTTGTTCGTTTTATATTTATTAGTGATAGTCAAAGGGATGTGATGATATTTGGGATATTTATAATTAAGCGACAGTTTTGGATTCGAATCCTAATTTTGAGAGTTTTAATGATAAGAGAGAGATTATAAATGATGAGAGGGAGAGGGAGCTCTTTAGGAGGATTTAACAAATTCCCTCTACCCAAAGATTATTGCTAAAAATAATAATTTGTCATGAGAGAATGCTATTAACATAATAGTTTTACTGTGTTTTTAAATTGCTATTCTACTCTAAGCAAAGCAATTGGTTTGTAGAAAACGTAAAAAATATTTTTCACCCAATTTCTAATCAAAATATCTCACAAATCAACAACATCACCTAGAGCAGTTCTAATTAACAATGCAGTGTTTTACCCCGCAGTGTTCCCCCATGCGGGCCCCAGCGGCGCCTACAGCCCCGAGGCCACCATGGGCTACATGATGGACGGCCAGCAGATGATGCACAGGCCACCCACAGACCCCGCCTTCCACCAGGGCTACGCGCACTACCCTGCTGAATATTATGGTCATCATCTTTAATGCGCACTTGTACATGTGAGTATGGATAACTTTATTTAAAATTTTCAACTCTATATTTTTTTTAGATACTGCCTAGTTATCGTGTCTTTGCTTTGAAGTTTTTTGTATTATCTATTAAAATGTTATGTCACACATTTACATTGTAAATATAAACATTCTCATAACCAGAATATAAGTCCAGAATAATCCCTATAACCATAACAACTCAGTTTTCTTAAAAAAATAATATATAAAAAATTCTAATGACATCACATTACTTGCAGATACGTATAAACCATCATCCGGCCGTACGGGCGGACCCGCAGGCGCATGCGCACACGTGGTACACAAACAGGAGATGCTACTTGTATATAAAGCGAAACATTTTGTAATATTTGAAAAAGTATACGATCTCCTAAATTAAGATTTAAAGTCAACTTTAATGTTTAAATTAATGTAAATTACGAAGTGACTGGACTCTGTAACGACTCGGCCGCTACGGTGCAACACCGCGGCAATACTGAGCAAATGATGAATATAACAATAAAAACGGTTTGATAGTTATCGTATAAATATTTATAGCTAATTGTGTATTGTTATTACGTAAATATAAATAAATAATTGATTAGTTGTAAGTTGGAACTATCACTGAGGGCGCTGGATTGTGAAATGACATAAATGCGGATAAAGCGTCTCAATTATACAGTTTTCTTTTTGTTTTATTTAATTGTGACTTTTTTAAGGGTTTTCCGACCGAAGGAGAGCTTGTGGAAGAGGTTGCTTTGCTGTAGTGTTGCTAGACGTAATAATTTTCTTTCTTTTATCACTATAATCTGCTACTACTACTGTAGAACGCCTTCTTTTGGAGAAATTTCGTCTTCATTCACATTTTGCATTAAACAATCATAAATCCAAAATAATTATAACATACGTAATTTCTCACTCAATACGCAAGAAATCTGGCAACACTACATAAAAGTATGTAACAACTCAAGCTAAGGCCGTCACAAACAATGCCTAAAACCTCCACAAAGCCAGACAACTCTAACGTATTTGGGAACAACCATTGATGGTTTTAAAAAGTTATTATTTCACACTGTCGCCATGTTTATATTTTGGATTTGAACGCTCAACTTTAATCTAAGTAAATGTCAATTTCACGTTTCAAACTATTTGATTGTAATTTTGCAATTTTGCTTTACAGGTGACGTACATATCTTTGAATTATATAGATTATATATAAATATGTATTATGGGTATCGGATATCATATTCACCTTGCCTTGGTGTTCAGTAATGTAGCACAATTTGTAACCGATGTATACGATTGAATAAATGATATTTTACACTGTTAAAAACGAGAAGATTTTTAGCTCTATTTTGTCTTGATACCTAACATTGCCTTCTAACATTAATGTTAATACACTTTAAAATACGGCAACACATGTATACAATTTTAAATGTCAACGTCAAATTCTTGTGTCAATTGAATTTGACATATAGTACGGCGTTTTGGCCTAGTTCCGTGGATTTAGGGCGCGTTGTTTTATTTACTATATTTTAACTATTTATATAACAAGAACTACGGAACCAAAATGTTTAATCGAAATCAAGGGTAATTCTAATTACCAGCCTTAAGCCAAGTATACGATTGGAGCTTTTAAAAAATTTGACAAAAAATTGAATTTGGTATTAGCTGCGGTTAACTTCATAATAGATAGTTATCCGGGACAAGCTTTATTCTAGTGTAACCGTTTTTTGTAAATGCGCTGTGTTTGTTTTTTACGCTGTACATAATTAAGAAATTTAAACACTGGAGGATGTAGAGGAGTGAAAATTAAAAAAAAAACCGAATATGGCAACATTTACCAACCGTAAACAAACACATCGCATTATAAAATATTTTTTCTTAGAAATATATTTGTTAACTTTTGTAAATAAACGTGGACAAACTCTATGTATAAACCGTTTAGTTTTCAATACATATTCAGTATTAGAATTATTATTTGGAAACACGAAATCACCGGAATTTGTTACGAAACTATTGTTAATGCAATCTTGTAATATATTTTTATTAAGATGACAGTCTTTGTAGTATTTAGATATTAAAGAAGAATTTTATTTTGATTTTTCTCTTTATTATAATATGTATGTACATTGAATTTGAGTTTGGAAGTCAAATTGTAAATATAGTACTAGTAGTCGTCAGCGGAACACCTTGTAACGACTTCTGAGATTATTATATATTTATATTGTATAATTGACGAGTAAAGTATGGAATGTGGATTTTCACGAAGTTTTGGTCATTGATATCAGAACGCTGACGGGACGCGGGAGGACATGTGTCGGCATTATGAATGCTACCAATTGTGTAAAAAATATTAAAAACTTTAAAAAAAAACATGGGTTTTTTGTTTCATTTAAAAGACAAAGTTTCCTTTTTGTTATGTTGTTTATGTTGAGAATTAATAATAATATCTTGTTTTAATTAATTATTTACAATATTTTTTATTTATTTCATTTTTTCTATTCATAAAATACAAATACATAACAAGTAGGCAAATTTTTCGTGCTAAGTTTTTTTTTGGATATTTTTTTTTTACATATATAAACATACATATGACAACCAAAACTCAAGCAATGATTGAAACTACAATATTTAATTCAATAAATATTTTACATGTAATTTTCTTAAATTATGTTACCTATATATTATATATTAGTATATATTATTACTCAAAAAAGTTCATATATAAAAAATACAGAATTAAAATAAAAAAAGTTAAAATTATTATATTTTCATATAAAGGCATTTGTCAGATACATATGTTATATAAGTGGAGACCAGTGAGTTTTGACAGCACATAGTCTTTGCATATATAAAATTAAAAAATAGTTAATTTTTATTCATATACTTACACAAAACAAATCAAATCTACAATTATCATATATATTTATCAAATAGTGATTCAACTTTCTTCAATTCTACGGGAATGTAATTATTATGTCTGTCATTTTGTACAACGATGATGCGTTCGAACGCTCATTCTTCTCATTCTCCTATATTATTTTGTCTGTTTTAATAAAGTTCAGCTTTAAGAGAGCTTTTATGAATCAATATACAATATATAGCTTTGTATATTCTAGATACGAAAATTATCAAAATCACTCCTTCTTACTAAAAAAATCAATCCAATAAATATATATACATATAAACAAACAAACCTCCAAATACCAAAATATATTATAAGAGCATCAAAGTGCTACGGCGTAGCATAGCGTAGCGTCGTAGCGGGCGTGGCGCCTCGGAATGGCGGACGACAGTGACTAATGGCACGCCGGGACGGGTCCAGTGACGCGTGCCAGGGCTGCCAAATTTTGATGTTTACTTGTATAATTATATCGAGATGTATAAAAAACATAAAGAAATAAAAAGTAATATACAATAATATTTATTCTTTAATATCCCACCATATGCCGGATAAAGCAGAAAACTATTAGAAAATTCTTTATTTTGTTAAAACTGTAGATTACATACTAAGAAGACTTGTGCAGTGAGTTATAGAAATGGCGTTATATTGTAAATTGTAAGGTTGTGAGGTCCATCTGAACTCGAGGCCATGAATTTCCTCGCTCTGGTTGTGACCTGGCTCTGGTCTGCACATACAAACGTGCGGCGATGAGTTCTGCCATTCATAACGCAATATATATCTCACGGACAGTACGAATACTGCGTGGAGGAAGTAAAAGGGTTACAAGAACTATAAACTTATAAACCTATATTATATATTATAATAACTTCACTTAACTTAAAAAATAACAACAAAATCAATCAAAAAACATTTTCAACATCCAACCCTATCTTTCTTCCAGTAAGCACAGTAGGCAACGCACCGATTGTATCGCTCGCGGATGCGGCACCCCCATTTGTCAGCTACCCCCCGCGACAAAAGAAACGCGAGCTCAGAAACTAAATCTGTACCAATTTATGTTTAGAGTGGCCAGATGATGCCCGACTGAGTCGCATTGTTTTATTACACCATCAGTAATTATTAATTATTAAAGTACTATTATTGATACGGAGGTTTTAAATTCTGTAAAATCTTCTGTAATTTACAATTTGAAATAGATAAATTAAATATTTCAGCATAAAATTAACTTAGATTAGTATATAGGAGTGTCTATATTAGTCTCACATACACGCTCTCAGACAGTACAGTACAGTTCGTTGGTAATGGCGTACCGAGATCAGTTGAGGACAATTCACTTCACCATTGTCGCGTTGTATGCTAATAACACGAAGAACTCTAAATAATTACAGAATACATATAAAAATATATCTATTAAAAAGTACAGCCTTTATAATTAAAAAAAACAGATACTTTCTATTTAAAAAAAAAGAAAAGATATTACTATATATATATATATATATATATATATATATATATATATATATATATATATATATATATATATATATATATATATATAAAAGATTTTTTTTATTTGTTAAATAAACCATTTCTTTTCAGTCAGTCGCAGAAGATATAATTTTGTTTTTTTGTTTCGGCCTCTGGCTTTTTCTACATATTACAAGGTTAGGAAAAAAAATACGGAAATTCCGACACTACCCCACTACGAAGTGATGTATCTTATTAATATAAATTTTCCTTTAACATTTATTTACGTAGGATTAATTTAGCAACCAGTATATTATATTATATATATATATATATATAGTATATTCAATCAAACCTGATATTACCTCGGGAATAGGTTAATTTAAAGTAAAAAACTTTGCTTACATAAATCTCAGTTAAACCCACTACGATGATCCCGTTCACAGCAGGTACCGAGGAAAGTAGAGCACCGAGGGCTTTGGCCCTCTTGGAGTTCTTCATTTCAACGGCGGCTAATTTAAGAGGGCCACCGGCGACATGTTTATAGGTTAATTTAACTTTTACTCTGAAACAAGTAATTAGAAATGACGGTGTACCTAAATAATAAGAAAATTGATCTTGATACTCGGCAGTCGTGTGATTCAATAATTATATATCAGTACTTCCAGTATCACTTTATAACTAATATTACAACTCAAAATAAAAATTACGTTTGTATATAATATCTTAGATAGATTCTGCAAAAACATATTTTATTTTTACAGTTTCTCTTCGTAGTGAAATTCAAGCAAATCGAATTACCTGGTATGCGAATTAAAGTATCGATATATAAGAAAATATATATAAGTATAAAAAATAAATATATATAAATATATATAAGTATAAGTATAGAAAATATATATAAGTATAATATATAAGTTTTTGGACAGTGTCAAAGAATGATTATAATTATAACATTGATACTAATATGTTAGCCATATAACAATACGATATGGGTATTTCATAAAATAAATACATTATAATCTAGTATATTGTTGCTATATCCTTTGTTTTTTAAATAATAGAACTATTGTAAAGGTCGGTTGATTTTCGTCCATCACACTGATAAATTACTATTTTATTTCATTACCCGGTCCGATGAGCCGGATGTCTTGGCTTGGTATACAACACTTGGAACACAATAAAATACGAATATTCTGCAAAAATATTTTGGGTTAAACACAAACATATTATAAGAAATATAACATATTATATATATATATATATATATATATATATATATATATATATATATATATATATATATATATATATATATATATATATATATATATATATATATATATATATATATATATATATATATTATATATATTATATATATATATATATATATATATATATATATATATATATATATATATATATATATATATATATATATATATATATATATATATATATATACGCGACGGCTTGTGGCTTCGATTCCCATGAGGGAAAAATGGATTTTCTTCGCTCTGGCAACAAAGCAAATCGCGGCGTTGAGTTCCACAACTCAATACGTGGAAAATGGAGAAGAGAGTGTCTTAACTCTGCTATGTGCGAGATACAGCGTGACGTTAAAAAAAAAACAAAATATATTTTGTATGAGTGATAAATGAAAGATATAAACAGATATATGAAGCTAGAGTTAGTGGTAATAGAGATAAGAGGGTTGACTTTCGAGAAAAAAGTGTCGAAGATACTGGAGGAGGTGGAGGTCTCGTAAGAAGCTTGAGGACCACGCTATCGTAGGCTAGGAGGGTGTGACCTCCTCACAATAAGCGACATCTAAAGCAATGATGCCTTCTGGATCCCGTTCCTGATCCAACAGCTAAGCTATAACCTCTTAAGCTGTTGTTCGAGGCTTTTCTATTATTAAGCTGTAATTTAACATATTCCACATATATAAAATATAAAAAAAATCGAAAATCTAAATTAATTATTTAGATAAAATTTCGTTCAATGTAATTAATTATTATTTTAATTTATGTTTTGAATTTAAATGTATAATATCACAATATTCTATTTCGACCAGCCTCTTACGCCAAGAGCCCTGAGCGTCACACCCACGCACGTCTCTATCCGACGTCTAGCTAAAGTTTCGTACAAACATACTGTAAATATAACTATTAATTAATTATAAAATTATATACAGAATGTTTTTTTTTATTTAAATAATACTGTAGTTTACTTTGCGAATACTTTCTGGCTTTCTGTTAAGGAGCTTTTATATTATATTCAAATGACCTTACTCTATTGCTTCTGTATATTTATTAAATTAATATTTCTTTCTTTTTTTTATATAGTTTGTTTTATTTTAACGTAATTTTTTTGTTTTACCAGAGCAGGAAAAAAAATTCAATCAACCGAGAGGCAATCGAACTCATAACAACCACGTTTACAGTTAAACAGTTCCACTGATCCAATATGGCCTTAAATATACAATGACTTTAAGATACTATAAAAAACATATAAAATTTCTCATGGCTCAGTGAAGTCATACGAGGCTAATATTCAAAATATTTGGTGAACTTGATTCTAATATAATAATATTTATAATATATTAATTATTAATATATTAATTATATATTAATTAGGATTTTTTAAATACAACTTTAAAAAAAGTTAACGTTTATTTTTTAAAAAACTCTAAGAAAACATTAAAAACAAGATACCACGTATATATATATATATATATATATATATATATATATATATATATATATATATATATATATATATATATATATATATATATATATATATATATATATATATATATATATAAATATATAAATATATATATAAATACGTGAATCAAAAACTTTGGACCTCTTTTTACGAAAATTGCGCGGACGGAGAAGTGTGAAGTTTGGCCCACTTATAGATTATGTTTAAGAGAAGAGCAGAACGCTATATAATATTATATTTTTCAATAATAATACTTACAAAATACATTAAATCAATAAATAAAACACTACACACACTACCGTATGTTTAACAATATAACTTTTGTATAAAGTGACATACACGTTGCTATGACAACGCTTATTTCACCTGTCAACGGGTCCTCTATTACAATTTAAGAAGAATATTCATAAACTTTTATTTAGCATCACACTGTATCCCGCACGTAGTAAGGTAGGCAGAGAGGACCAAACCAGACAAAGTCCTCTTTGAGGACAGGAGGGCCTAGTAAGGTAGAAATAGAGGAGGAAGAGAAGATTTAAGACACTCCGTCCTCAGTTTTTAGTGGGCAGAACTTACCTTATCACTTTGTGTTACAATAACCGGGAATTTAAATTAATTAATTCCCTCCAGTGGGAATGTGGGTGGAATTGACCCCACAACCACTACGCTTAGATACAGATATACCATTACGCTAAACCTGACCTATAAATAAATTTAAAACTAAATTTTCTATTACGTGACTCTTTGAAGAACGATAATATTATTCATACAGGATGTATCATTGATTCCAATACATTAGCAATTAAATTAACAGGAAATACAAACACAAAGTAAACGCTAATATTTAATAAATATTGAAAAACTACTGTAATTTACTATTAATTGCAGTAACAGGTGAAATGAATACACGCTGTATAACGTCGGAGTGGTCAAAGGAGGTCCCCCGCGGGGTTCGAACTCGCGACATGCGCCTACCATTCGCATTTAGTCATATAATAAATTGTGTTCTAAAATGTATATATAGATTTATATATATAATAGATTTATTTCACTTAAAAGGCGTTGTCTGTCTAAATAAAAACAAGATGAAGCGGGACTATGTGTTCTGTCACTAAACACGCTAAAAAATACCATTTCGCTAATATATCGCTATAATTAAAAAGAAAATTTATTAATTAATATATATATATATATATATATATATATATATATATATATATATATATATATATATATATATATATATATATATAGTCTTGTAGGTATATCACGTTTAATGGACCATGCAACTTTGATGGCCACTGGACCCAGTCCACTAGATTTTTCGCTAGAAAATTTCCGTTTGCTCAGAAATTACTGTTATTGTTTTGCGGCTTACGTTGTATCGTATCGGGTTCCGCATGTTTCTTGCCGGCTTTGGTTAATGGAGCGGGTACCCTGTTTGCTCTGTGTATATACTCACTATATTTTTGAACTCACTAACTTATTATGTGATTTTACTTAAGTCTCGAGCTTAAATTGTAAGTTGCCTTTGCGTTTTACTTCAATTTATTTATAATATATTTGAGAAATATTTATAAATAAATCGTATCCTAAGGTTATGATAACCACCTATATTGCCATCTATGTCCCCCACATAGATGGCCTGGTGCAATGGGACAGCTTCTGTCTGCAAACGACGTGATAGTAAAAAAAAATATAATTAATTGAAATAAAATTTATAATTAATTGAATTAAAATTAGAAATAATTCATTATTTTCATTTAATCTAATGCAGCGTTGAAGTTCCTCACAGAATACTCAGGTTAGCGATACCGAAGAACAGAGCATTTAAACTATCTAAAATAAGTTAAATATATATATATATATATATATATATATATATATATATATATATATATATATTAGCTAGGTATTTAATCGAAAATCGCATTTTAAAAACTATCGCCCCATATTAAATAAGTTTAAATTAGAATTAATGTCCTGAGCCTGTAGATTGTAGGTACCCACTCAGTCGTTTAGTCGCTCAGACGCGCGGCCGCAGGTGTAAATCACGCGACTGGGACGCGTCGGATCCATCACGCGCGACCGTGAAAAACGTCGCTCCAGTGCCGACTAACGGCCGTGTCGATTGTCGCGAAACGCTGTACTGTACGCAGAAAAAATTTAACGATATTTTTTTAATATATTAAAATTAAATTCAATAAATAACTAAATTGTGAGTACAACCATCGCGTGTGCTATCAAATACTTTTCTCTCAAAGTATAGAACGATTTCGTTAGGACGAGGTTTTTTTACACAAATAACTAATACATTTGTGAGTGACTTATATATGTATAGGTATATATGTTTAGTGGTTAAAAGCTTTTATCGCTGCGATCATAGCGCTTTTTCATATCTGGTACGCGAGTCTTACAACTTACTATTACGAAAGAACGACTCACATTCATTACACGAATTACACCCTACATAATATATATATATATATATATATATATATATATATATATATATATATATATATATATATATATATATATATATATATATATATATATATATATATATATATATATATATATATATATATATATATATATATATATATATATATATATATATATGTATATTATATGTATATTAGAAATCGGTAAAAAGATTTCATAAAATCAATCACTCAATATGTTACATGATACTCGGTTATTTATAAACCACTAATAGCTCAGTTGAACATCCGCATACTTGCCACTTGACCGGCACTGGGTTCAAATTTCAGGACGTCCTTTAGCCTGTGGACCACCCAGCAAGTATATAATTTTTTTTATAAAAAAACATACAATTTGTTTTAAAATTGCAATATATGTTTTAAATTAAGCAAATTAATTATATTGGGCTCCAGACTTAGATATCTTTGCTTATATTATTATTTTTTATTTTGAAATATGCCATTTTTTTACGACATAGCGTATATTGATGTGAGATACGATACCCTTTGATAAAATATTTCTATAAAGGAAAAAAAAAACTAAATTACTTTTATTAGGTTAGGCCTTTGTTATAGAAAGTTTTCGATACAATAAATAAATGTGAAATATTGAATTTTCCTTTACAATTACTTATAAAACAAATTTAATAAAAAAAAATTATAACCTTATTCAATTTATAATAATATAAAAGGTATATTCTCTCATAGAGAAAAGGGCATGAATTGCAAAAAATGAACCTCGTAACCTCTATTTATGTCTCTCTATAACACTTTACAACTATCCACGCACAGCAGAGTTGCCAGAGAGAGACATGTCAAGACAATCCGTTCTCAATAAAAAGAAGAAGAAGAAGAAGAAGAATCCATTCTCTGCGTATACCAGAAAAAAAAATCAAATATGATCACACATAGTGATAGCTTCTTATCTACATCTTATAAATAAACTTTACTACTTGTTACTAACTTTGATAATAAATAAAAATGAAATGATTTCATATAGAGGAATCCAGTGTTAAGACACTCAGTTTGCCACTTTCCGCCCAATTTTCGAAACGCTACATGTTAAATGGAACTCAGCGCCGTGCTTTTTCCTGCTACGTGAGCTTATTTAAATTACAACCGTTGCACTTATCAAACGCTGTTCCGTAGTGGGACACCATTAATTTAGTTAAAAAGAACATAGTTAAATCAAGTTTTACTCATAATTTTGATCAACAAATTGAATTTGCTGACTGTACATGAACAAACGCGATCGTTTCCTCGCGGACGTCTGAAAAATTCGACTCGCGACCGCTACGTCACTCACGCCGGAACCGAGCTCGTACTGAGCTGCGGCCTCTTACACTACATCCATAGTATACAATAGTCTATACTAGTCGGTCTATGAATATTTTTCTATTATTTGGGCTGATTTTCCTTTTTATATGTATATTGTTTTTAAGGAAACAAACAGAAACCTACAGTTACTATACAATTTTTAAGCAAACCTAATTACTTAAACAACACAGTACTTTATATTATGCATAACACTTTTGCATCCATGACACATCATTCCCTCCCTAGTTCCCTCTCAAACTTCAGGATAGCACGTGTTGAATGGCGGAACTCGACGCTATAATTATATAATTATTTAATGTTACATATTGGTTTTCTATTTATTATTTTGAGACCCTCTCGGCATGGGATAGCGTCTGACTGTAATCGTTACATTCATGGGTTCGATTTCCGCTTGGTGGAACGAATTATTTTAATTTTATCGTTATGGCAAAGATCAGGGTTTGTTCAAAATAGGGCCGAAAGAATGGAATAGATGAATTTATGAATCTGTACATTTACGTGACTTTCTGTATCCATATTTTATCCATAGTTTTGTTATGAAAAAAACTAACTAGCTTGGCTGCCATAATCAAATACATCCTAAGGGGCTTATGTACAGTGTGGAATTACGAAACATAATTCGCCTACAGCCTATATGTAACGCTACAGGACTGCAGTTTGCTTCCTCAAACGTATTTCACTTAAGATTTAATACTAAGACATAGTCAATGAGGAGATAAATAACCGTAATATATAGTTTAAACGTTTATCTTAAAATAGCTGTATGCATCTATAAAGAGCTAAAAAAAATCTTTTTTCATGAAATTCTAGTACAATTTGCATTTTCTATTATAAGTATATTAGTTAAACTTTTATTTTGTGTAAGTTGTATGTAAATTAGTGGATTCTCTACTCAACAGCTATAAATATCAATCAGTATATTTTATGCAAACACAAAAACAATATATTAAGTACACAAATCTTAACTCAATAAATATTCCTATAAATTGGTCCTTCGAGCCGGATACTGTTAAGAGACAAAAACGGACTAAGATATTATTTAATTACATACATTTCATCGTATCAAAAACCTCGGTTGTATGTATAATAAATCGCAATTTCTTTATTACCTCATTTCGATTCTGACTGTGACGTCGGTGTATGACAAGATAAATGTCAGTATTTTTACATAAGGAGCTCTAATATAAATTGACCATTTTATCCTGAAATTGTGGCTCGAAACCTATAAAGTGGTATATATGTATCTCGTTAAGGATAACATAATTGATGGTTATGTTAAAATCTATGGCGAAAAACGATTATAAAAATGGGTCATATTGGCGCAGTGGTTGTGGGTTCGATTCCCACTTGATTGTATGAATTGTATGAACAGGCAGAAAACGGAGAACAGAGTGTTTTAAAATTACGTTTTCTGCCTACCCTGCTATAATACGAGAAACAGCGTGAAGCCAAAAAGACGAAATAAAAAAATATATACCAAATATTTTGAATTTTATTTTATCACAACACAAATCAGAGTGATTTTTCTATAAATTGCCATCCCTATACGTCAACGACACTAACCGTTTAAGCCTACAACTGAAACACCGACTTGAAACTTTCAAAATATCTCCTGAAAATGAAAATTCGTGTTTTCATTATTCTAAAATTTAGATATAAACTGGAAACTCTATAACATCAGCGACCGCCACTTGCCAGGATCGCTGGTTGTTTACACCGGCGTGCTGTCCTTATCAGTCGCACACAATATACATAAGAGCGTCCCTCTCCCTCGTACGTGACTGGACATTTAGACCATCTCTGTAGCATAATGGCGGGCTTGACAATAACATTAGTTGGTATAGGGAGGAGCATTGATTGCGTTATTGAAAGATCGACGTCAGTTGATTTATGACGAGCTGCCAGCGGCCGACATAAATTCCCAGATAAAAACACATACCCACCCGTACTTAATTAGATTTTTTTGCGAAACATCCCAAAAATTGTGTTTTTTGATTTATACGAGAACGGGCGGCCACGTGGTGCCTGATTTTTGCGTTTAAATAAAACTAAGCTGGTAGTATTATTTATTGGATATCGTTTTTAAATCAACTTTGTAGATAAAATAGCTGCGTGATTAATTGCTACCTGCCTACTTGTGGCCCGCGGCGTTACACGCGCTCAAATTCTTAGCTCATAGCCTTTTTAATAGTGCTTTTTACCTGTGACTTTGCTCTTGTGGTGAATTAACAATATAAATAACTAATATAGTTGTAATTTTAGTAAACCGGGTGACGTTAAAAAAATTAAGCTTGTATCTTCTTATTTTGAATATAAAAATTGACTTTGACTTTGGAATCATATAAAATGACTTACTCTAGGTGTCCGAGGTAGCTGTATTGATACAGTGGGCTATATCGAAACGATTAACGTAATATAGCCTACAGGCTGCTTCAACAAATAGGCTAATTAAAAACGTTTTTTTTTTTTATTCGAGCCAGTAGTTCTTAATGTCAACCAAATAATCTCTTCAGCTTAATAAAATATTAATATATAAAGAAATTAGATAATAGGTTAAAATGTCAAACATTTGACATATATGTACTCACTTTGTTACTCTCTCATTATTTTTTAATTATCTTTTACTAACGATGTTATGAAAAAGTTTTTATTGAAATAAAACATACATTTAAATTCGCAGTATTTGAACCAAGAGAAGAACGAAGAGCGAGAATGTAACACAAAATTAAAGTAAAGACACTAATTTACAGGCTATTATTATGAATTCAACTGCTTAGGATAGAATTGGTGGGATTCAGACCAGGCCAGATCAGAGAGATCACACTACGGATAAACGTAGAGGAAGCATCAGAATGGCAGCGCAAAGTATATCTTAATTTCGCTTTTGAAAAAGCTTTCGAAACCTTCGAATAGTCTAGAATCTGGTTCCACCTCGGTGAGATTGGTGTTTTGCCAAGGATCAGGGACCTTCTAATCTCCATTTACAGAAACTGTACTTATAAGGTGAAGCATGAGAGCCTTATCACAAAAGACATCGTGGTTCAAAACTATCTATTTTCACCTCTGCTGTTCTTCATTATTCTGGATGGCATTAAGAATAAATGATAGCAAACGCCACTGTATAGAGTGGGGCTTACTGTAACCTCAGGCGACTATTTTTATTAAAAATCTAACTGTTTACATGACATGAATAACCAGGTATAAAATACTGACATACAATTTTATCAATTTTGTCAATATTTTCCCTATATCTATGGCAATCTTGTACTTAACCAGAACCTTGCTTTATCAAACATAGCGGAATATGTAATATCAAGACACTTCCTTCTTAACTTACATTGCGTATTGAGTGCCAGTACCCAACACTGTGTTTCACCAGAATTAATATAATCATTGCCCCGCGTTCGATCCCACAACCACTTTTACAAACAAACGCTATGGGCTAAACACCACAATCGACCCAACATATATCTACATATACAACATACACACATATTATAGAATAATGGACCTTATTTGAAAGTAATTACGATAGAAGAGGACGAGACAAGCGTAAGTCACTAGTGCGACGGGCGGCTTAGTACATTTCCTTCATTTCGAAATTCTCGCTCGCAATCATTGTAGCAATTTTCCGGGCATCCGTCGTGAGAGGCCGCGGGGGCGACGGTGTAGGAGCTGGCTACTTATTTAATATTATTATTTGTTTTTATAATTTTTTAATGTTACATCACATCGCTTTACATCGCCTGAATAGGGTCTTGGACAGGTAGGAATAGGGACGTGGGAGTCATAAACTGGCATTCATACTATCCACTAAAACCTGACGATGCTCTTCCTGCCATTGGCTAAAGCCAAAGGATTCTGCGGTGAACCCTAGCGGTGGCAAAGGACCTAGTGTAGTGACCTCTTTAAATACTTAATATTTAAATGCAAATCCTTATTTCCTTAAGAAATAATTTATATGTATACATTAAGATTTTATTTCACACTTCTTAGAGTTACATATAGTGACTAATTTATAATGATTCTAAATTGGCTAGAAAAATAAAACAGAGAATATGAACACTGATAAGCTCTATCTACCTATTCTTTAAAATGGGAGAAATCGACTTAAATACAACAAAGAAATAATAATAAATGTAATAAAAAACATAAGAATAGTGTATAAGTTCAACCAGCTCCTAGTCTACACAAAGGGGGGGGTGAAAAGGGGGAAACAGGGGGTCCGGGGGGCGCAGTGACGTCGCTCAGCGTGTGAAAATTACATTCCAGGAGCGCCTCGCATATCTATCACTTGCAAATTTAACTTTAGTTTCTGAACGTTGTTTGTGAGGTATATACAGTTATATATACATATATATATATATTGTCTATGTTATATGTATATAACGGTTCGAAATCTTTATTTCGTTCACGTCATACCAATATAGTGAGAACGACAAGTTTTTGTATTGATTTATAGTTTTACTTAGTTTCTATAGATTTTGAAAGTATTCAAATGCAATCTTAGGGGGTTTATGAAAAAGTATATACTTTTTCAAAGCAAGCAAGCAAAATTCAATTAAAGAATTCAAGTAGTACTTATTCAAGTTAGCTTGTAAGCTTACTAAATATTACACAGATAATTTCATCAACAAACCGTTTTGCCCTACTTCTGGAAGCTTCTCCTTTTTCTTTTGATCAATCTATAAACCTAAACGGATCTAGAAAAACAAATCTCAGCGTATAAACCTGAAATTTATACATGTATTTATATATATATATATATATATATATATATATATATATATATATATATATATATATATATATATATATATATATATATATATATATATATATATTGGATTTAAATTAAATTTAAGTGAGGATTTCCCGAAATTCCAACAGGTACTGGAAAAAAAAGGTTTGACAATTTATAATGCAGGCAAATAAAATTAATATTATAAATTAGACATACTAAGCAAATCTATCTATTATATATTAATTGTACTATTATTATATTATTATTGTTATTATTTGTATTCTGTGACAGTTTGTGTACAATCACTTGTTTCTCTTACCACAGACTCTAGCCTAAACCACCTCAGCACGTTCTTCTTCATTTTTACTGTGACATCCTCGATAGTGCCTTACATTCTCTCTTCTCTCTCTCTAATCTCTTCATTTCGGATTCTGTCAACTAAACTGACTTCGCATTTACATCTATTTTTAAATTCTTCTTCTGTCCCATGTTTCTATAGTATAAGAGCGTCAGTACACTGTTTTTTTACATGCATTGTAATATTATGTAAAGTTAGTTATCTTTTCAAAGTTAGTTAACTTTTCACGTACATTCTCCTTCGTGTATTCTCCATACAACGTGACATTGGCGAAGTGAATTGTGCTCAACTGGCACGCTCGAAACGCCATTACCGTAGAACAGAACAGAACAGTACACTGTTGTTGTCAATACAGCTAAGGCACTTCATATGCTTTCCACATACATTTCATATCTATTTACTATAAAGCTATAAATTAATTGCTTACTATCAGAACTCACTTTAAACGTATGAATCCAAAAATTAACCAAATGTAAGTTATTATTAATCTTCATTGAACTTTCAAAGAAACTGTTAAGAAAGCCTACCTTCTTTATTTTTTTTCTGTTGCTTAATTTTATTGAAGTTCATGCCAATTCCTTGTTTATGTTGTTCCGAACGTATCACAAATAATATCCAAAATCCTGTTAAAAACATTCAGCTGATATGGAATTTGAACCTGCACCTTTCATAATTGTAATAAATACCTTATTTTCCTTGCTCATAAAGAAATATTTCATCGTATGTCATCACAATAGCAAAGTTTGTTATATTAATTTAAAACAAAATTATTGCTCACAGCTTTTAAAATGCGTGACGGATTTAAATGCAGTTTTCACTAAAAGACAGACTGATTCAAAAGGATAATTTATATATAATATAAGCTTATAAATAACAAATAACGCCGAAAGCCTGGAATAACTAAATAGCTATTACCCTTACAGTCCAAGCAGGCGAAGCCGCGAGCGGAGCACAAGTGATGTTTATACAAAAGAATCATAGAGTATATTTTTATCAGAAACAATAATAAATTTACGACAATCTGTTATCAGTAAATAAAGGCTGTATATAGATAAAATAGAAGGAAAACATGTCGGACAAGTTAGCAATTTTAAAGCATCTACATTTTTAATGCGACAACGTCTCTGAAGAATCTCATGTGTTCTTACTTTAGGTGTAAATAATAAAAGAGGATGTGAATTCAACGTTTTATTTATGGCTTTTTAACCCTTATCAAGGGGTAGTGAGTTAGCGACATTGGAACAATGGATGGGAACAGGTAACGGGTTCGATTTATGCATTAATATTTAGTTATATATTTATTTAGCTTCACGCTGTATAGCAGCAGATATTCACATAGCAGGATAGGCAGAATCTAGTGTTAAGACACTCCGTTCCCCACTTCCCGCCATTAATACTATGATTTTTAGAATTTGTGTGTCCAAAAACCCATTATTTTAAGAAATAGGATCTTCTTATGATGCTCAAGTGCCAGTATAGAAGAGAAGAATCTTCGCATCGAGCATATAGAGTAGCTCTGAGAGGTTATGTAAAATTAATATTATTTAAACATAAAAATGCTTTTTGTCAATTCTTGCGCAACAACGAATACTTTTTTAAATATAATTTTAAACTTCTTACAGATTGAATTAACGAACGACTGTATTTTAATCATAATTAGATGTAGATCCTTCTCTTTAAAACAATAAGGTCCTTCCATCGATACAATCGTAGTTTAAAAAATATTTAATAATATAAAAAAGTACCGCAAATAGAATCCTAAGATTTTTTAGCCGCCGGTGAAATAAGAAACCACCTCAAGTTATTTGCCGTTTGAAGTAATACTGCCTGCCTTCTACATCCGGTTCTTGAAGCAACATTTAAGCGATAGCCTTTAGAGGCGTCGCTCGAAGCATTTCGCTATTAAACTGTTAACTACGAATATAACGGCTTGCAAAGTTTACATATTACACTTAAGTGACGTTATTTTTACCGTGGTAGCTGCTGCAGGTGCATAGCATCACTCATGAGAATGAATTATTTCATTCCTCTCTCTAGTAAGAAAACACACTCCGGCGTTAAGTTCCGCCACTCAACACGCAGCTATCTAAAAAATAGAGCGGAAAGTGATGAGCGGAGTGTCTTAACACTAGTGTCCCTCTGGCTACCCTGCTACATGCGGGAAAAAGCGTGAAGCTATTTATTTATTTATATATTAAGAGCTCACAAAATAAATTTCGAAAAATGTACCCCTAAAGAGGTAAAAGTAAGTAACGTTGAACATTTTTGTGAAGTATGCTCATTTGTAAAGAAACGTGTAATTTGTAATTTACTTAACATAAACTTAATAGTATTTATGACGCTATGATAATTGTAGACCGAATCCGACGTGAACAGAGCCGCGAGCCAATAGCTTGTATTTTATATAGACAAATTCATCCAGTCGTTTAAAAACCATAGGAAGGTTCATAATTCAAAAACTTTCTGGTTCTTGGACATGTTTTACACTTTTATCCAAGTGAGCAAGACACTTACGGGAACACTTTGGGATACACTTTGGTGTCACTTTGGGTTTTGGAGACACTTTGGTTTATTCATTTTACACCAAATGTGATTTTTTGTCTGTTTGTTTAGCGTAAAAATAATAAACACATTTGGCTTATTATATATAAAGGACTTACGGTAAATTTATATTGTAACTGACTTTTGTTGGTCTTCTTTTGATAAGGTAGAGAATATATCGACATAGTATCAGTTCAAAATAAGCAAAATTATTAATTAGCAAAATTTTACACCGTAAAAAAATTGAATTAATTATATTCTGTTTTACAAATGCATTGTTGTATTAAAAAAAGAAAAATTTGTATTGTAATATGTAATATTATGTAAATAAAGAAATTTAAAACGAAAATACTTCAAAATAACCTTTCCAGATTATCTACTTTCGCCTTTCGTAAAACAAATTTACATATGATCTTATTATGTTAGTTTACAACAAACAGACAGTCAAAAACGATTGCATCAGATGTTTTTAATTTTATATGTTATATGAAATATGACAAGGAAACTTCAAATACATTCCATCTCGCTTTTGTATGTCTAATATTAGCTACTTATATACCTGTAGATGACCAGCAATAGCATATTTCAAATTACATCTACACACTAATCACTTATATATAATATATATATATATATATATATATATATATATATATAAAGTTTAAATGTTTGCTTACTAAGTTACTCAAAATGTATATTGTTAAAAATGATACAAGTAACGCCATCTGCCGCGCGATAGCTAAACTAAATGGAGTTCACAATTATTTAAGTTTTTAAGATTTTCTCCAGTTGATAGTTATAGTTTTTATAGTAAAAAAAAAACAATTATAACCGCATAGAGGACATGTACCTACGCAGATAGAGCCTAGCGTTGATACTTTTGTATGCTAATTTCCTTACTTTCCGATCAATTTCCGAGACATTTCGTATTGGGTGACGGAACTCAACGCCGTGCTTTATTAAATATGGCGAATTTTTTTTTAAATAGTAAGTACACACGGTGTCTACACGGTGAGTCGTATACTAGAGAATAAACTGAGGTATACAGTAGGGTATATATATATATATATATATATATATATATATATATATATATATATATATATATATATATATATATATATATATATATATATATATATATATATATATATATATATATATATATATGTATATATATATATATATATATATATATATATATATATATATATATATATATATATATATATATATATATATATAAATTTTTTGGTATCACCATACCAAGAAAAGTGATGAGAAGAAGAAGAAGAAGAAGAAGAAGAAACGTAAACAAAACTTTAAAAAAAACCTCAAGTCACCGAGTCGCTGAGCGCACTAAATACTGAGATAGCGGCGGATCAAAGCGCATTGTAGATACATTGTACGCTAATGCGCCATTCAGACGGACACCATTGTATCGTGCTTTATATAGCGTGTTTAACTTATGTATATATATATATAAATATATATGTATATGTTTGTAGTGATTTGAATGAGTAGGCGATGGTTGAGGGATCAAACTCCATGTAACCTGTACTAATTATATACTTGGTTTTTATGGTTCACACTTTATCCCGCAAAAAGCAGCATAGGGAGAGTGGACTTAATGTCCAGAGAGCCTCTGGATTTCGACCAATCTCAAATCATTACGTGTTGAGTGGCGGAATTATTTTAATTAATTTGTGCGAGTGGCAATCGAGATCGACCAACATCAAGGATACAGACAGACGTTTTGCTGCACCAAGATGAGCTTAGAATATATAGATATATAAGTATATAGATGTATAAGTAAGCCTTTAAAATTAATTCAACCACAAATTAAAATTTTACAGAATAAAAGAATAATTGATAAAAATAAATAAAATAAATATATAAATAAAATGAAAAGAGCAAAACGATGGAGAATTTATTTAAAAATCTAAATAAATAATATATAATATCTTATTTTACTTAAAAATTATCATCATATCACAATCATTTAATTTATATACGGTTTCTAAAGACAACCAACATGTAAATAAACTATTAAAAATTTTATCCCAAAAAATGTTACTTAAAATCAAAAAACTTATATAAAGTTAATAAATAGGCTCAAATATACATGTACATGACATATGTATGTACATACATGACAAGTAATTGATGGAACTTCAAATTCAAATTCAAAATTCTTCTTCTCTACATATATATGTACATATATATGTACATATATAGGTATATAAGTTGTTGGTAAAATATATATTATTACTTTTTAATATCTTTTGCTCAACTTCAGGCTTTATCCCGCAAAAAGCGGGTTAGGCAGAGAGAGCTTAGTGTGACGGCAGTGCGTTTCTCGCTTACCACTTCGAAATTTCACGTGTTAAATAGCGGAACTCAACGCCGGGAACACAATATCTTGTAGGGACATGATTTCTGATATTTTTCTCTCTGACAGTTCCTTCCACCACCGTTCTCTATCAAGGGTACTGATACTCTGTTGAGTCATGGAAAATGTGTTTTTTTTTAAGTAAAAGTAAAAGAAAGTATATAAAAAGAAGATAGTGTTAAGACACTCAGTCGCGGCTCTAACGCGAATTTTCAGGTACAGTGATTGGTCACAAAGAAACGATTAACGTGAAGCATGCGTAGGTTGTATGCCTGTAATAGCCTACGTCAAGTAAATGGGCTATCCAAAAAAAAATCAATTTCGACTAATAGATAGTTCCTGAGATTAGCACATTCAACAAACCTAAACGTTCAGTTTTATAAATATGTGTGTATGTATAAATATATATAAATATATATATATATATATATATATATATATATATATATATATATATATATATATATATATATATATATATATATATATATATATATATATATATATATATAAATATGTGTGTATGTATAAATATATATAAATTCTCCAAGTAAGAATCAAATCCGAGACCGTCGAGAAAGAGAATGAGAATCTTGATCAATGGCGACCAGCCCCAATAGTTATATAGACAATATTGACGCAAAGAAAACATCAACCAAAACTAATTTAAAATACTAATTTGTTATGAATGTAAAACGATTATTATCGCCTTTGGCTAAATTTAAAACTAAACGTAAATGCCTTATTATGCGCCGCCCGCGGAGATCGCAAGCTTAATTACAGACGCCATTTTGCGTAAAGGATGAGCTCTTCTCATTTATTCGTTTGTTTGTTATTGGCTTTTTGAAATAATTATGTATTATGTTGTTTATATATTAGTTAGCTTCACGCTTTATCCCGCACGTAGCAGGGTAGGCAGAGGGAACCGTAGGTTGAAGGGACTTAGTGTTAAGACACTCCGTTCCCCGCTATCCGCCTTTCGAGACTTGGCGGAACTCATCGCCGCGATTTGCCTTGTTACCAGAGCAAGGAAAATGTACATATATTAATTATATATTAATTTCATATATTTTTCGGTTGGATTTGTAGAGTAAAGTTTGGTTACTTGATATGCTCTAAATATGTAGAGAGACTATTAGACTGTATATTAACATATACCGAGGCCGTCTGCTGTAAACGTGATGGCCCTGGGTACGATTCCCACAAGGAGGAATGATTTTTTTTAAACTCCTTGCTGTCAATTGCGCGGCGTTGACTTCCGCCGCGTTAGAAGCAATGCCGAAAATAAGTTAGAAAGTAGAGATCGGAATGTCTTAACACTAGGTTTCCTCTCCCTAGCTCCTCCTCCTCAAGCTCCTCACGCCAAAAACAAAAGAACATCCGAAATGTACACACAAAAAACCACACGAAATCTTTTGACCAGCAAAAATTGGACTAACTGCAATATTATTTGCATTTTAAATAATCAAGAATGGAAACGCCCACGCGTCGAGCCTGCCGTGTATCTGATGATTTTTTTAACGAAAATCTTTCAAATTTTGACCGTTCACATTAACTATACATTAGGCGAGAGTTGAGAAATAAGAGAATTTCGTTTTAATTAGTGAACTCGGTTCATTCACCTAAGAACAAAAGGTTGACCCGTCGATGGCTGACCCTGATCGTGATAGCCTGTATGTAAGTCATTATAACATTTAATTTTATATTTCCAAGCGTCCATTAGACCTCCATTCACAATCTGGCATCGAGGCAGCGGGCCAGGTCGGTATTGATGGCAAAATAAAAAAAGCTTTGTAGAAATGTAGATAAGAATACAAGGAGTTTTACTGGTTTACTAAAATTGTAGTGTTATTTTTTTTTTTAATTAATTTTATTTTATTTATATAACATATAGCTATATACAGTAAATATATAAAAAGTGTGTATAAAGAGATTTCTTCCAGAAGTTTTTAGTAATTAATTAAATCAATTTAATAAAAATAATCTATATACACGTTAAAGTGTAAACGGGATTGTGGGTTCGATAGCCACTTGATGCAAGATAGTAAAAAAATCCATTTTTAAATAAAAATATATAATATAGGCATACTGGATTGCTCATCGAATTTATATCTTTTTTTATATAAGTTACGTAAGGATAAAAAGAATTTTCAACGAAAAGTACTTAATGACGAAATTTGAGAACATCGTGGAGCAGAGAGCAGCTAACTGTAATCGCGGTAGTACTGAGTTTGAATTCTATTTTACTGACTAACTGTTAGTTAGTTTTCCTTTCATTGGCTAGACATATCAAAGTATAAAGCAAATTCGAAAAGCAGGGGGCGGAGTGTCGTAACACTGGGTAGCCTCCACCTATCCTGCTATATACGGAAGCTCAAAGCTGAAAAGAAATTCTTTAAAACATTTAAAAAATCTTAAATATATACATATATAAACATAATAATAATTGATATATACCTACCTATATCTATTACATATCACATAAATTATACCATACATCTTTGGTTAATACCTTGTCCGTGGTCAGTTATCCGCTGTCCTTGTCGCACATCATATTAATCAATGCCCGTCTCTCTCTAGCTATAATAAAACATAATAGCGTTTAAATGGATAGGATTGGCGATGGTGGATAAAGACCGTAGTAATTTGCCTCCTCGTGCCTTTTATTAGAGGTATCTGCAAGAAATATTATGTGCTATATTATATATGAGTAGTCTGTAGGCAAAGGGAAATTATTTCTCCACCTTCTAGTTTTAGAAAATGGATAAAACTTTGAATGAAACGGGACTCGAACCCGTGCCTCTTGTCAATCGGTTTAGCCACTAAGCTATACGTTATTTTCCAACTAGTTCGAATTTATTGGCAAATTACGCCTTAGTGGCCGTAGAGCTTGGGCGGTTTCCACAAAGCGTGGGTTATTAAGTTTAAGCTTTTATATAACTTACAACTGACATACTCGTAAGTAGTAGTAAGTAGTTAAATTAACATAATTAATATATATATATATATATATATATATATATATATATATATATATATATATATATATATTGTCAACAGTGGTATTAATTTTTTTAAATAATCCAAAGCTTTGGATTATTTAAAACTTTAAGTTTTAAATGTAAAATAAGTTAAGCTTTTATACGCGTATAATGAAAAAGGAAACAAAAAAATCTTGTATTGATATTAGATATAAGATATTAAGAAAAAGATTTAATACTAATTAAGAGCAGGTAGACTATCTGCATTATACTCGTATATCGAAATTTGTTGCGGACATTTTAAAAGGTCTGAAATAATATGGAAAATAATTAAAGGCCTGCGATTTTAGTTGTGGATTCGATTCTTTTTTGAGGGAATGATTATGAGGACTGCCGTGAAGGAGAACCAAATATGTTCATTTTCTTCGCTCTGGTAACAAGACAAAGCGCGGCGTTCCGAGTTCCGTTAACACGCAATGTCTCAAAAGGTGGAAAGCGGGAAACGAGGCGTGTTACCACTAGATTCCCTCTGCCTAGCCTGGTATATGCGGGATACAGCGTGAAGCTATAAAAAGCCCCAGCTCTGCTAAAAGCTTGAATTGGAATTCCGTATATCATCATGTTATGTCTCAAATTTGGTTCCATTTGATTATACGAGATGATACCAGAACCAAATTCTACTTGCAAAAGAAAGTGACGTTGAGTTCTTTAAAAAAATAGTAAGTTCGGAAACTAGGTAGAGTTAGTTAGCGAGAGACGACCAAATTGATTTTAGATACAAAAAATCTTAAAAATACCTAGTACCTACTTAAGAGCTATTTTGTACAGAAAATTCAAACACTATGAAATAGCTACCATAACAAAATACTTAATGATTTCATATATATTTTTATATATATGTACAAATATATATATATATATATATATATATATATATATATATATATATATATATATATATATATATATATATATATATATATATATATATATATATATATATATATATATATAACCTAAAAAACCATCCAAAGAATAAATAAAGCATTTAATACCGCCTGCAAGTAACGCGGGACTCACTCAATCAGAAATACGCCGATCAAAATGCAAATGTGAACGGTTTTTGTTCGTTTTGCGGACTCGGCCAGGTTACTGCAACAAATTATACATTTTATTTTTAATTGCAACGGACTAACCGCCACCGAGTGTCTCGGCCATACTAGACGGGTATACGGCTTTGCCCGTTTTATTTTTTCTTTATCTGTACATACAAACAACAAGTATTTAATAAAATTAAAAAGTAAAATTTTATGTTATTACACGCACAATTGAACTTATTTGCTGTCGGTACGCTTATTAGATATAAATGGTTTTGAAGACTAGAATGCCCGATTTAGAACAATAATAGAGCTGCTTAACTATAAAAATTAAGGAAATGACTCCCTAGCCAAAGATTTTCATATATTTTCCACGACATATAAAAATCTGCGGCCTGGAGCATCTGGTGTGAAATGCCAAGAGTCAAGGTAAGTTATGACGAATATGACAGTGATGGCGAAGCAAAAGTTGCTCAGCATGGTGAGCATACTCCAGTGACATAACAATCAAAGGCCCAGAACATCTCATGTGGAACTCTACAAGACTAGATGCTCAATGCAAAATTAGATTAATGTCAACCTTTCTAATAAAAACTGTAGAGCTTGTGCTTTGACCGACAGTTATAAAGTTGACAAATTTAAAATTGAATTTAAAACTTGATATTGGGAAAGAAAAATGATCATATTAAACATTATTGGAAAAATTCAATTATAAAAAGCTTTTCCTTTAATTTATTCCTATATAACAACTAGTATTAGCAAGACATTTACACAATATATTATATTTTGCACTAGTTTTTGTTTTAAGTGGTTTTCCTTTGAAAACTACCTACAACTACTGCTTTATGAAACAGGTAGCCTTATTGTCAAATAAAATAAAAATAAAGTTGTATGACGATGACGATGTGATGATGTCTTCCTTCCATCGATCATCAGGGACATAGAGCTCCTAGAAGAAATCACTTCTTCCGCTGCTCTCTAAGTTGTATCTAGATATAAGTAGTTTGTCATGGACCGATTTTGTTTTTTAAAATAATTTGTAATTAAATAGAAAATTTGTTTTTTTATCTATTAGTAACGTTCGTTTAAATTCACTAGGACTTTTTAATAAAATCATAGCTTAATAATAATTAATGTTACATCTAATATTTTGTGTATGCAGCGAAACCTACCCTTTAGCACTCTGTTTCTTGCATTCCATCGTTGCACTGTGTCTACTAGATGGGGAAATTGAAATAATTCCCTGGAACGGGTATAGTACCTAGAACCCACCATCGCGTTTGCAATGAATCGTCCCACTGCGCCATGACTGACATGACATGACTACTATATAGGTAAATAGTGTTAAATAGAACTAAATAACTCTTATGACAAATTATATATTAGCTGTAAACTAACTTAGATACTTTTTGATAATTTTCACACCTCACGGCTACGTTAAAATATATGGCAAAGACATTTCTCGTTTAAATTATATTACATAACTCCACCTTTAATGGTGCATTTAAAATAAGTATGAAATATCGTCATTTACAATTGTAGAAATCTTTAATTTGAAATTTAAAAAAATATTTCATAAATGAAATTTATACATTAATATGTGGAAATTGTAGGTTACATTTTAGTGAGGCGAAATATCTTATGTGGATGGCATTCAGAGAAAGCTGATAAACGCGGAGAACGGAGTGTTAACACTAGGTTCCCTCATATTTCATGTGGCTGGAAGACGAAAAGACAGAAATACTTATGGTAAAAAAGATATAAAATATAAAATTATACAATAGGAGAAATGCATTTAAAAAAGAGATCTGGTTAATATACAGCCTGTAATAAAAAATATAGTTTCTCTATTTATATAGAAAAAATAATAGGTCACGAAAAGTAATAGATATATTACAAGGATGTTATGATTTAATTTTGTTTATATTTAATATATTAAAGTAGATAACAATCGCCTGTCTAACATAAGTACGAGTACATATATTATATGTAAATATAAAGTACGACCAGCCTCTGACTTCGCCAAAGGCAAGTTGGCCCTTTTATTTTGAAATATATCGCGCCGACATGTGATTGGCCGGCCTACCTCACTACCTCGCATACGTTTAAACGATAATATCTATAATAAAAGCTAATTGCTAAGTTATCGCCCTAACCACCATAGCTTGATTTTCACATTCAAAATCTAATAGATTATAGTTAGATGTCTTAGAAACATCCTATTGTTGCCTAGAGGATTTTTGAGTGTTTAATTTTTATCGACTATAATGATGACAATTGAAGAATTTATTAATATATTTTTAATTGAAGACAACTTAAAACAAACTTAAGACTAAAGAATATTCTCATACAGCCAACCTTGTTTGGGAAAATAAATACCTATTAAGTGCGCAAGAGCATATTAACATTATATAATACCTAGACTAGCTTTCACCTCGTTTGTCCCCCACAGTCAAATGGAAATATGTAAACGTTGTGTATGACACATAACAAATTCTTAGTTACTTCGAAATAATCAACGAGGTGTTATATAGCCTAAAGCCCTCTTTGATATATAGACTATTTAACATAAAAATATTTCTTTCAAATGCAGTACCAACCTCTTTAGCTCTTTATAGAACTGTTTAGAAGTATATATATGTAT
This sequence comes from Dione juno, assembly GCA_037127375.1. Lineage (NCBI taxonomy): Eukaryota > Metazoa > Arthropoda > Insecta > Lepidoptera > Nymphalidae > Dione > Dione juno. The sequence continues at coordinate 9,387,446 of JAXRJS010000067.1, forward strand.
AAAATATCATAATATATCTGTGTTAAGAAATGTCACACTTATCCGTTCAAGTTAAAAAAACAACGTTTTGACTTCTAATTTTTTTTTTAAATTTGAACGCTTATTTGTATCAATGACTTCCATGCGTGCGGCAAAGTCGTTTAAAAATAAATTAACATTTACAATGGTATATTATTATAATATTGAACATTGAATAAACAACAGGTGTTTGCTTAAATATTTCCCTGCGTGTATATTATACAAGCTCTAGCCCGCAATTCCATTTACGGGGACTGTCGAAGTCGGGTGTACGTTGTCTGTGTCTAGGTTCACTTTTATGTTCAAAAGTTAAATATTATGAATGTTAATATAAAACATTCAAATCAAAACAAGATGTAGAGTTAGATAAGTTCAAAAACGGAAAATTAATTAAATCAAATAAAACCTATCTATACAAAATCGGGACAGTCACTAATAGTATGTATATACTTATCTATATTTATAAGCATTATATGCTTATACAAACATATACATGTGAGCTATACAACCAGTACAACCGTGAACAATAAATTAGCAACAGCTACATAAACAATATTAACACCTGCCTGTAACTATATCACATATATTTACACATAATTTCATATACTGCTCATCTTTACGTTTGGTTCACATAACCGCACGCATAGCCTTTTAATTTAATTATAGCGTCTAGTATTAAAGTAATTTCCTGAATTATAGACTACAGGATTAAATATAATCTAGATACATTAAATAACCAATACACATGAAATATATCATTCTGTAATAAAAAAAAAGAATTAAAAATAACGCTTGTTAATGATAAAAAATTTCTTAAAAGAAAGTTTTGTACGTAATAAAAGACAAATTTATCATTTTCCAATTTAAAAGTATAAAAACTGTAAAGCTATAATTAAAATCTTAATTAAGACGTCAAAATAGTGAGGCATTTTTCAAACACATGCGAAGTGCAAACTCTGTAATAATGTCAACTATTACGTTTCAGAACGTAACGTAATAGCGAGACGTCAAAATAACGAATGACATAATCACGAGTGTTCGAGGCGCGCAGTAATTTATATTTTTAACATAAAACGCGAAAACGTAACTGAAACTTGTTTTGAATTGTTGAAAAAAATTAATAATATTATTGTTTAAACATGTCGTACGCTATGATACGATACTTGCGTCGAACAGCTATTTTATCCCAACAGATTAGAGTTGAGAGTACCATGACCAACCTAACCCATGAGGATTTTGTATTTCGACCCCCACAGGCTCAATGGGGTAAAGTTGTAAAGGAAGCAGAAAAAATTGTGGGATATCCAACCTCCTTTATGAACCTGAGATGGCTGTTAAGTGATGAATTTGCCAATCTAGCTTTGCATTTAAGGAAAATTGTAAGTACCTCTTGTGAATATACTAAATGAATTAAAGCTCATTCATCAAAATTATTTATGAAAATAAACACGTGCTTATTAATTTAAACTTAATTTTTTTTGTTATTTTAAATTTATTTATATTCATCATGAATCTTAATAGAAAATATTCAATTAAAGTAAGAAAATAATATTATATAATTATTTAATTCATATATTTTAAAATATATATAATATATAGTTTGCTATAATAATATATTATTAAAATATTGCAGTAATTTAGAATTACATAACAACAAGTAATCTCTTCAAGGTTACTATCATTATATGTCAAAGTTTACTTTTAAATTCAATGGTGTGTTCTAACTGGTTCTAAACTAATTTTAAGATATTTAAAACATAATAAAATAAAAGAATAATGAAGTTATAATATCTTATAAATAACTTTTACTTATGTTTAAGTTATTGAAAGCACAATTTTAACTCCAATATGGTCTAATTGACAAAATTGTCTAACTTGGTACCTTGATGTAGATTCAATAATTGAAAACAAAATTGACAACAAACTAGTGACTTATGAATAAGTTCCATAATGTAGTCAAATATTTAAATTAATGAAAAAAATTGTATAGTCAAACTTAGTTTATTTATTCATGATAATAATCGTCCTTCATATTATGATGAAAAGCAAAAATATTCTTGAACTATTAATGTAATAATTGTATATTTGTTTCAGGTAGGAAGTAACCATCCCATCATGAAAACAGCTAAAACAGTATTATACAACGAACAAAACAATCTACAGCCATGGGGTCTTATTATTTTGTTATTATCTAAAGCCATAAGTCCCTCAACACAGTCTATATTGTCAACTACACTCACAGAACATCAAAGAATGCTCGCTGAATTGACAGAAATGATACGTACAGGCCATTATATACATAGAGGCTTATTAAATATTCCTGTAGAAGAACGAGACCAAACCAAGGAGACTTCAATTTTTGCAAATAAAATTGCCATCTTAATCGGTGATTATTTACTTGTAACAGCCAATGGTATGTTAGCCAGATTAAAAAATCAAGACTTGTCATACTTAATATCAACAGCATTGAGGGATTTGAGTGAGGGAGAATTTTTTGGACCAAGGGATAATCAGAATATGCCCATACCTGGAAAGCCAATTGAAAGGGAAATTGATTCTTTTAATATAACAAGTGAAACAGTACCATTAAATGTGACAGATATACTTGGTTCACCAAAACGTGAGTGGACTTTACGGACGATGTACAATGGGGGGTCCTTATTTGGCCGAGGATGTGAAGGTGCTGTGTTGTTAGCTGGTAAAGATGCCGCTGAACAGAAAAAGGCTTACCTGTTTGGGTGCCATTTGTGCTTAGCGTGGCAAGCTGCAAGTGAACTTCAAAAATTTTCTACTAATACAAAAGAAGGATTTTCTTTAGTCAGTGCCCCAGTTTTGTTCGCTTTAAACGAATCACCAGAGTTATATGACAACTTAAATAATATAAAAAATATTTCTAGTGTAGATTTTGTTAGTTTAAAATCTAAAATTGTTAATTCCGGTGGGATCCAAAAAACAGAACAGTTGTATATAGAAAATGCTGACAAAGCCAGGAGCTATGTAGAGATGTTCGGAGACAATGAATCAGTGAGCACTATTAAACAATTAATAAATACAATATAAAATGTCCAACATAAATCAAACATAAAAAATATTACATTTTCTTATAAACCTATATGTATTATAGTGTTGTTAACATAGTTTCTATGTTAAGAGTTTTTATATGTAATAATTATGAATTTATTATTATTATTATTATTTTTTATATGTTGTTAATTATTGTTTTGTACTGTACAGTACTGTACGTATAATATTTCATAATTAAAAAGGTAGCAAGTTCAAATACACGCAGCTTGGCTTTGAAAAATACAAACCTCTTTATATAAAAGATATACAGTATATTATCATGTAAGTGATAATAGCATATAACTGATAAGTCAATCTCAAGCAACATGTGTTCAGTATGACATAGTAAATATATTGATATACTTCATTATCCGTACAAAAAGATATAAAATAGTTTTTTTTTTTTCTTTTATAGGAAATTTCGTCATAAGGTAGTTCAAATTTTTTCTCTGTTTTTTTTTTTTGTTTGTTTCACCCCATTTTGCTTATTTAGAGTCAGGTAGCTGAAAATTACAATATATTTAATTAAGCACGCTTACAAAAAACGAAGCTGTATACCGTGTACTAGTATACGCGGGCAGGCGGAGAGAAATTCCTTTCTAGTCATTCCGCCAGATTCCGAAACATTATTGGCGGAAGTGGCGGAAGACAACATCGCAATTTATTTCGCCACAGCGGAGTAATTAAAATAATTCATTCCCATCACTGGAAATGGTATGGAATCCACAGCCATCGTTTACCGTCGGTCGCTGTGCCACTGCGCCACGACGGCCTCGTAACTTAATATAGCCTATTATTTAGACACGTTTAAATCATGTTGATATGAATATTAAATAAAATATGGAAAGATATATACAAATTGTATGAAAATAGTGATATTTTTGTCAAGTTGCATAGTTTCATAAGTAAAAGGAATGTAATGAGAATCACCTGTTGAATGTTAAATTACTTGTGAAATTTACGTAATAATATAAGGAATCTTTAGTCAATATGTTCATAGGGACTTCCCTTATATATATATATATATATATATATATATATAATATATATATATATATATATATATATATATATATATATATATATATATATATATATATATATATATATATATATATATATATATATATATATATATATATATATAACAAAAAATATATATATATAATTTAGAAACGACAATAATAAACACAAACGAAACCATTGATAAAAACCTTAAAAACCTTAAATATTTTTACAATTTAAAAAAATATTATAGTAAAAAATTTTATTACGTCGAAATATTACAACTACAAATATATACATACATATCACTAGCGGGGTAGTCCGAACGGACGGACCGCCAAACGCTGCGGGCCCTGCATACTTCTTTATCCTCGTCCACTGACATTAACCTCTTCGTAAGTTATTAAATAAGCCAACCCACATTTTACTTCAAGTAGTCTCGTGCAAATTTAAAAAAAAATATCAATCATTTATTGTTCAGTCAGTTCACAGCTTTTTTGTCATTCATTAAACAATACGAACACAGTTTCTTTAGAAGCTACTCTTAAAAGAGCGACATCTAATTGACCATGTGAAGGTCATCACATTAGAAGCCTTTACAATGAGCAGTGTTCCTCTACTATATTGTGCATGTGTTATACATACAGACCTTCCGCTAGAACCATAGAACCATAGACCACCGCTCTATATATAAAAAACCGCATCAAAATCCGTCGCGAAGTTTTAAAGATCCAAGCATATATACGGACAGACAGCGAGAAATACAAATAATTATGTATAATTGTTATGGATATTAAAATAGAAAGCTTTTACCTACTATATCTGTAAGACAGATTTATCAAATATATATTGTTATTGTAAATGTGTCATTTTGTTTGTAAGCCGTTGATTTTACTTAAGATTTAGAATTCACCATTTTAATTGTAAATACTATTTTTGTGATAAATATTTTAAAGAGATTGTTGTGTTTTTGTTAATAAATATGATGGGTTGTTGGTTAGTTTATTTTTCATTTATTACATAAATATATATATATATATATATATATATATATATATATATATATATATATATATATATATATATATATATATATATATATATATATATATATATATATATACATACATACATATATTTATCAAGGAACACCTCGTGGGTTAATGGTTGTTGATATATGAAATACTTCTTTTTATCTTTACGTTATATCCCAAATATAGCATAGGCCGAGGAAACCTAGTGTTCAGGCTCTCCGTTCTCCATTTTCAAAAATGCAAATAATTCATTTCTCCAAATGAGAATCGAACTCCAACTCGCTGCGCCGCAACGGCTTATACTCGTAAATATCGAATACAGTGTGAATAATATATACACATGAATAATGTGTAAAAAAATATTTCAAGCACTTACATTTACAGGAATAATATTTCAATGCTGACGTAAAAATACAAGATAAATATTTTATAAGCTGTATAAATTTGAGTGCAAGTAAGACAAAGGTTCTAGTATTTTAAAGAGACGAAGAAAGAACGGAATGCAAGGTTTTTGTGAATGGAAACTTAATAGAACAAGCGAATGAAGCAGTATACCTGAGAGGTATGTTAAGTAGAGATGGGAGAGATGAAATGGATGTGGAAAGGCGTGTTGCTGCCGGTAACAGAATTAACGGTGCCTTAGCTGCATTGTTGAGACGGCAGAACGTCAGTGTGGGTGATAATCCGCAAGGAAGAGATACACAAAATGGTAGGCACCAGTGAGAATGAAGAAGATCGTGCTCAGGTGGTTTGGGCACGTCGACTCAATGAAGAAAGAATGGTACAAAAGATATATGAACCAAATGTGAGTGGTAAGAGAGGTCGGAGACCTAGGTTGACCTTCGAAAACACAGTATTGAAGATACTAGAGAAAGGTCACGTAAAAAGCATGAGGAACCCCCGGAGAGCAAGTATGAAGAGGTTAATGATAGTGGACGAGGCGAAAGAGGTATGCAGGGTCCGCAGCGTTTAGCGCTCTATTCTCTCTGATTACCCCGCTAGGGATAAAGCGTGAAGATATGTAGGTATGTACATAAATAAAATTAAATAGCTTCATAGTTTATCCCGTATATAGCAGGGTTGACAGAGGGAACCTAGTGTTAAGACACTCCGTTTCTCACTTATTCAGTACAATTTTGAGACATTGTGTTGAATTGTGCTTTTTCTTGTTACCGTGGAAGTACCGTGAGAAAATGAAAAAAATCAAATATCCTGGGAATCGAACGCGCAACCTTCGCGTTAACAGTCAGACGCTGTACCGATGCGCAAACAGCGACATAATATAATAATTTTCAAAATGACACTTCAGAATACATAATTGACACGGCGCGACGTCGACGTTCATTTCCCGCGCATTTCCGCGCCGCCATATTTGACATTACGGGTCAGTACTAAGTATTCAGTCGCAAAATTTAATTGAACAACGCATCAACAGCGAAAACCAGTTCCGTGCCATTTTACTTTAATTAGCGTCCCGATACTGGATTTATTTTAAGAATATTTTACATAATTTTATATAAAACGTCAATAACATGTGAATTTTATGTTTGAAATGTCAAAAACGTATTTTCATACGGCGATAAGTGCTTGCCTTCGTGTAAGTATAAAAAAAATAATTGTAACTGCAAAAGGTGTATTTTAATTTGCATTTCAAGTGTCATTTTTATTTATAATGAAATAAAAAAAATAATAAACACTTTTTAAGTATTGTTTATTGACTGTTTTAGTTGCCGACTGTCTGTTAGGCCAGAGGCTTAGCCTCAAACGATAAATTTCATAAAGTACACACATATGTATTGTACTGTAGGATAATACGTCATCAGTTGATCTTCATAACATTATTACTTTAGTTTTCGGAATTAAATTGGGATTGGAAAGTCGCGTGCATACTGCTTTATATACCTATAAATATACCTTTAGTGTGCATCATCGCCACTATTCTATATACTGTAAAGTTTCACTGTGTACTGTAGAAGCCATCTTCTGAATCGCAACTCTTGCGTCCTCAATTGGAAATTTGGCGCTGCATTCAAAAATCGCCGCCATTTCCTCTTCGAGAAAATTCGTTAAATATTCCAAAGATCGAGTTGATCTAACGGCGTAGTACAATTGTTTATATTCTACTGGTCTCTTTTCTAATTTTGCTTCTATAATAAAGCTATAAACTGTCGGGTATTCCCATATTGCTAAGATTACAGGCGCACCCACTAAAGAATAAGAGTATGGATGTGTATAAAAATCTTTTATATCCAAATATAGTTGCCAAATAATTGCCAAATGCCCACCAAGGACATAAGCGTCTCTTTCCATACTCTGACCCTTATTTGCCAACTTCATTGCAGCTTGGCATCCCTTGCCAAGCAAACTGCCAGACGTTAGCATTGTCCGCAAGAGCCATTCATTCTTTCCTTGGCCAAGAAAATCATTCGTGCCAAGTGTGCCAAGATTATTTTCTTTTTCCCATATATAGTTTTTAGCATCATTGGACCCTAAAATTTTATAGTCAATATTAATTTTAAATGCATGTAGCTTATTAATGTATCATTATTAACGTATAAATCTAACATTTTTTTTTAAACAAACAGATATTTATTATTAACATAATTATTCAACAAAGTGTAACCTTGTTTTACCTGTAGGTTTGCTCGGCAGAGGATTGTTATCATCATCGTAATCCCCTATAAAATCTCCTTCCACTAGATCTCTGAGTCCAGTCGAAATTAGTTCTGTTACTTCGTTATTATATAAACCTCCTAAATTCTTTAAGCAGCTTGCTAGAAGATAGTCACCTAAAATGTAAATAACATTATCGCAATGTATTTGACGGCTATGAGAGCCAATTGCGGCCAAATACATTAGTAAGGTAAGCTCTCGGCCAACATAACATCTGTTAATTATGAAAAAATCGATTAAGTTGTATAAGATTAACTACCGATATAGATACTTATAATTTATTGGTAATAAAACTTTATGCTCAATGAACTTCTTGGAAAATTTTAGAATTCTAGAACTTCTAGAAGTAGCCGTAAGTTTTTATTACGCTGTAAATTTTATTTAATATGCAGCGAAAAACGAAGCACACACGCTAGGCTAGTGTCTTTTCATTTTATTCACATTTTTTTTTTCACTCTAATTGAAATTATAAGAATCACGCTAACGTTCTAATAATATCTCAACTTCAAAACTTCAATATTTTTTATACTCTAGAGAATAATAATAATAATAATAATAATATATACAAATATAGCTAAAAAACAATGAATAAAAAAGTACCAGTTAGCAGAACAATTTTATTGCCATACAGCAGATCTTTGTATTTGTCGCCATGCTTCTCCTTCTCTATCAGATTCACCATAGTCTTATGTATCATGTGGCCTGTCTTCTTCATTTCCACGATCTCGGCGAGTGCTCTCTGACTATAAAGAATACCCGAGGAGTATTTATCGTTTGCATAATCTTGGGAGTTGAATCCTGCTGCTTTTGATACCAAGAGGATAATAAGACCCACTGATTGAAGGTTGCTCTTGGAACCGATGAGCAAATTCTTTGCTGATTTTAATAGGGGATGGTTCGTGCCCACCTACAATGTAATATTGTGCTTGAAATGTTTATTATAGAAAAATATATGCTACTTACAGAACGGGCAAAACTAAAGTATATTATAAAAACAATCATCTTAAGCTTAACATGTTTGAAGAAACCCGACGAGTTTTGATCAATAATAACACGAAGTTAAATAATACTTGTCCCTTAAAGTTTTTAATTTAAATTCTAATCCCCTAAGCTGTTTGTCATGTTGAATAAGTTATTTAGAAAAAAATCTTAATTATAAAAATATTTTAAAAGTTATTAAGCAAGATTTCCTTCTTAAGGATTGAATAAATAAGTCCAAACAAGTTACCAATTTCCTGAGATGTATTGCAGTGCTGGCTATCTCGTCGTTAAAAAGCCATCGCAGGTTAAGAAAGGATGTAGGGTAACCTACTATTTGCTCAGCTTCCGTTAGAACGTCGCGCCAGTCCAGCTCATTATTCTTGGCTATATTAGAATTCCATCGGGAACATCTTAAAATTACATTAAATTATTCCTTGTTTTGAGTAATCTTTATCTCTTACGGGTGTAAGGACAAGTCTAAGTCTAAGAACAAGGCTCTCCACTCTCCATATTTCACCTATTTTTTATCTAGTACTCACCTGGTCTTGGACATAGCTTAACGCAGTCATTTATTATATCTAAACTAGGGGAATGAAAATATTTTATTCCCCAGAAATAAGAATGGAACCCAAGGACATCGCGTATACTGTCAGACATTTTTCTACTCCACCACAATATCGTCATTACTCATAAGTCATTAATATATAGATACATTTATTGATAATTTTGTCAGACTAATAAAAAAGCTCTATATTGACATTTGCACGTTTAATTTTCCATTACAAGCCTCAACCTAGCTGGCTGTCCTTGCTCGCTTAAAAGGAATACAAAAGACGACTGTTCGATCTCGATTTACAAAGCTTGTATATTTAAAGATCATATTATAACATTTATTTTTTTTAATATACATATTACAGATTATTAAAAAAAATGTAAGAAGTCATTTATTCTTTTAGCAGTAAATAGGTACCTATCTTCATTACAGACAATAAAATAGTCACTTCCCAGTCCCATTGATGTTAGGTACATCTTTAGGACTTAAATCTTTCAAACGCAACAGTTTTTGATGTGTTTAATCAAATATCAACGATTTGTCATGTAATTTGGAAAAAAAATACCTGGCAATATGGTAAATAATGAAATAGCGGAATACTAGCTAAATAATATGACAATGTAAGGCCGTTGTAGCACAGCGGCACAGCGATTGACTGTAAGCGACGGTTGTGAGTTGGAGCGCACTCGAAGGATTATTCTCAATTCTTCGCTCAAAGTGCTTGCCCTGCTATATGGGGGATACAGATTAAGCACATATAAAATGTTATATTAACATATATTACGTAACCAGGCAGTGATAAATTAGGCCCATATCTAACAATAGAATTTAGTCACGCAGTATTGTGGCATAACAGTGTCTAAGCTTAACTTTCTATAGATAAATAATTATTTTCCAACTACAACTTTACCTTAGCACCGAAATTGTATTCAACGTGTGACTCCTCAAAAAATTTATTCGATTGCAAAGCATAGTAATATAATATGTAAAATTAAAAAATCTATTTTACATCTGTCAAAAATATACAGAATATGTAGTCATAAATAATACTTAGAGGACTTGGATTTTAATAAGACCTCTTTTGTGATATCATATAAAAATATATTTATTATATATTTAGTTTACTACAATGAACATGTTAAATGAAAAAATTGTTTTAAATTAATTCAAAAATTAAAAAAAATTCAGATCTGATTTGACAGAATGGATAGGATGATTGGTTTCCACTTCCGCCAAACAATAATACAAAAAAAATAGAGCGCGTTCAACCGAAGAAACTCCAGGAAATTCTTCGGCTATAAAATTAAAAATTAAAGTATTGAAGTACTGACTTTGCCATGGCTCCGACCAAGCGTAGACCTCAATACAATGTATACCTAAGTACCTTATATTAAACGTCAACTCGTTAGCCCGCCGCCCCCTACCGAGCACGTGATAGAAAACATTGTTCGCGTAAAATATAACCGCTTCTTTGAATATGTTTCTACATTTTATAGAAGTATATAAAGTTTGCGCTTAAATTGAATTTAAATTTTAGAACTAAACTGTCGTGGCGCTGTGGGTGTGTTGACTATAGACGCGATGGTCGTGGGCTCGATCTCACTCGGGCGGGATGAATTATTTTCTTATACCGCTCTAGTAAAGACAAAATGCGACGTTGATCACGCAATGTCTTGCATTCGGACAGAAAGTTAGAAACTGAGTGTCTCGAGACTTCTCTCTGACAATTCTCAAAAAGAAAAATGAAATTAAAATTATGTTCTTATGGGACAGTCACCAAATAGTGCAACTAAGCGTGGAGGTAGCTCGTTCAAGCTTCAAACCGTATGACATGAAAAATCGGATACATATTATTGAAATTAACGTTTAACTTATAGTGATGTAGTGTAAAGGAATTTAACAGATATGTGTTCAACTTAAGTTTTATGTACAATGAATATATAATAAAATCTATTTTAGAATAATATACCTAACTACTAGTATATTGCGCACGCGCATCCCTTGTTATTATGTCCGTTGACATTTCACATTACTATTGAATTCTTAGTAATCATAATTGTACAAAAGCAAGTCGACCCTAATTGTTTACGCTCAACGATTTGAATTGTCTTTTGTACGAAACACATAACATTTATACTAAAGGTCAACTTAAATTGTATAATTTTAATAATGTAAGCTCATAACTACCCAACCGCCACATTTAATACCAATGGATAGGCAGGACGACAAGATCACGGATTCGATTTAAAAATGCCAAGTCTTGTTCAAAATATACAGAACTTAGCCACATTCATTTAATATGAAGGCTGTCCAAAAATAAATGGAACTTAACGTATTATATATATATATATATATATATATATATATATATATATATATATATATATATATATATATATATATATATATATATATATATATATATATATATATATATATATATCGCCAAACAATGATCCAAACATGATCTAATCTTCATCATTCAAATTTTTTTTTCAGTTTGGAGGGACGGAAATGTCAGATGTGTCTAGGTCTGGACTGGTGGATAGGGTTCAGAAAGTACACTAAAGTGAACGCATACATACATACATACATACATACATAACTTTATGGTTTATCAATAGCGGAGTATTAGAGAGAACGGAGCGCCAAACGCTGCGGTCCCTACATATCTCCTCCGCCTCGTCCACTCCCATTAACCTCGTCATGTCTTCCGGAGGGCCTAATGCTTTCTACGTGACCTGCCTCCAGTATCATCGACACTGTGTTGGTCATCTTGTAGGTCAACAAATCTACAGACAAATAATCACGCGTAAGTCGGCGCATTGTCATGGAACATAAAACTCTGGTTTTCTCTGAGCCTGCTTATTTCAGCCGGTGTAGTTCGCTTTTGGTTGGCTGCATATATACAGTAGCTTGCCCTCTTTGCTGGTTGGAGCTTTTTAAATTAACAAAAGTTCAGTTTGTTCTTGATCAGCCCTCATAAACACAAGATCAACAATAACATTTATTGAAAGCTTCGTGATACTAGCTTTTTTTATATTTACCCATGAAAACCAATATGTCTCTACTATTATCATATTCATAGACAATATAAATAATCGTTACATACAAGATTACTCAATTATAAGTGATCAAAGTAAATATTTACACAATTATCCGTAATCAAGTTAGAATGTTCTCAATAACATTTCAATTGCTGGAGTTAACAGCCATTGCGTCGGACATACGGACATTATTATGCACTAAAATGTTACGTTTCCAGATATCTCATTTAACGACTCTGACATTTTGTTCGCCAATGTCTATTGGAATGGTTATTAATATACTGCTCTATACCTACTAGTACTACTACAAGAAGACAAAGTGGCCTAACTTATACTACTATATATATATATTTTTTTCTTTTTTGAATATTTAGTAAGAATTCATACGTTGTGGCGCAGAGGCACAACGTCTGCCTAAACACGATGGTTTGTTAGTTCGATTCCCACTCGGGGAGAATGAAGGTTTTTCACTTTGGTAACAAGATAAAGCGCGGCGTTGAATTACGCCACTCAACACGCAATGCCTCGAACGATGGAAAGTGGGGAACGGAGTGTCTTGACACTAGGTACCTTCTGCCTACAGTTTCCTCTGCCTACCCAGCTATGTGAAGTTAATAAAAAAAATACTTAATTGACACCCTCAATCCAGTAAACGTAAGACTTTTTACCAATATTTTTAAGCTTCATCTCACTTTATTTGATATTTTAGCATATCAGAGATGATTCCTTCGTTGTTAAAATATTTTTTTTTAGTCTCATATCCTAGAGCAAAGATAACCTACCAATCTGTATTGTACTGAGCTTAGACCTCTTCATTATATTTATATTAGATTAAATTTGCATTAAACAATGTATTTTATAATGTAGTACTAACATCTACTGTGCTCAATTACCCATACAATAATAAAATTAAAATATTTAATTATTAACTACAGCACCTTTGATTCTTTGTTGCAATTGCATACAATATTTAATCTCAAGTGTTCCGTATGAAGCAAATGATTGTAGGTCACAAGTACGAGAATGAAAAATTATTAGACTTCAATTTTCGCACATATTGCATATTGTTTATTGCTATTTTCTTTTTCACCAATATATTATGAGTTTTTTCCTTTATTTCTTTAGGTTATGAGCTTTTTCCTTTAAGTCATATGTTATTATTGGGTATAACCATAGCATACCCGGCAAAGCTTGATTTTTTGCCTTCTCTAGGATGTGTTTAATCTGACTATTTCATATTAATGTCAGTGTAATACGAAAGCTCCTGATAAAAACGATATTGACATTGACAGATGACATTGACAGACGGTCAATGACAGATTGAGGTTTCCGCTATTTTCTGTAGCGGAACCCAAAAAAACAAAACAACAAATATATTTAACATATAGTTTTAACTTAATTAAACCCTTTATAATCGAAATGTGATTAAACATCCAAATTTAAAACAAAAAAAGACCTCAAAACGAAGCACAAGTAACAATTGTAGATAATTTTAAAGTATAGCAAGACCCTTCTAGTGGTCGGGGGTTGCAATTAAAAAGCCCACGTACGCTATCATTAGCCAAGCGTTCCAACTTTCATAATTATAAAGGAATAACAGCGCAGCGGAATGGAGATACCGATTCAACGATTTAATTTTATAATTATGGTAAGAAATTAATTGGTCGGATTGGAAGATTTGAGCCTTTAAAGTCCAGGTGCGTTTGGATGATCGAACGGCTCTCGTTTTAAACATATTTGATTGCTTGCGATTGATATCTATATATATATATATATATATATATATATATATATATATATATATATATATATATATATATATATATATATATATATATATATATATATATATATATATATATATATATATATATATATGTGTGTGTGTGTACCTTTAAATATTACTTAAACATCAGAATTTCACTATACGGAAGTATACAGTATATAACAGTAAAAGCGATGAATGTAGATTTGATTAGAGTACTGCTGACAAGACATAGTGCCCTATTGTGTGGAAAGTGGAAATGGAGTGTCTTGACACCTCTTACTCCCTCTCTGCCTATCCTGCAGGATACAGCGTGAAGCTGGAAAAGTAACTTAAAAGCGAGATCTATATATACTCTTAAATTCGCTCCATAAGCGCTTCGTTCTGTAAACTATGAGAGCAAAATGCAAATTCCAACCCAGCACTATACCTACATTTTTACATGGTTTCTTCAAACATAATATGTGTCTATTGTTGTTAAATCTAGTACTTATATTAAATAAGATTTAATAATAAATATTGTTTTAAAACAACTTTTTACTGAAATTAATATATATATAAAGTATCCCTATATTACAATGAAACATAATTTTTATTAAACAAATAAACTAACATGGTGGGTATCCTATTGATTACTCGTGCGGTGTAACATGGTGGTCAGCGCCATGGGGTGCCATGCTTTGCTTTAATGTAAGTTGTAAAATATATACTTTATAGCCATAGTTCAGTATACGTTTTGTTATATTCGCATTTAATATTTAATTTGCAATATTAAACTTTTTTAACTAATTGTATTAAGCGCCAGCATACTTCGCTCTACTGAAATATTGAATAGAATCGAAGTGAATTTAAAATGTAATTTATTTCATATAGGAAGTGGCTTTAATCATTATCTGTGGTATTATTTTATTATCTTGACAAACCATACTAGCGCTTAAAGAACCTTATTAAATAATTTCGGTAAGAATGCGTATTAATTACCAGATCACTTCGCCCTTCGTGGTGGCACATAAAACATTCTATTATAAATCTTAAATTCTATTTTTTTTTATTTAGGTTCCTGAGATAAGCGCGTTCAACCAAACAAACTACTCAGCTTTATAGAGATTTTATATATACATACATACATACATACGAGTATATGAAAAATGTATTTAAAGTACCTGCTAGTGTCCAAGGTGGTTTTGAACATATCGCTTTTCATAACTTTTTAATATGTACTTACACGTTGTAAAACTACGATACTTATAGGTATTGTATAAAATCATTATTTCATCAGTTACTAACGAGTTGTCCATTTTGAATAAAAGCGGGTATTTAATTTTTACACCAATGTTTTTAATAGGTATTACATATTTTATGATTAAACTGTATACGTACGTACTTTCTCATTATAATAAACTATTTATGGACATCGAAGTTAACCAATTTACTGTCTAGCATTGTTTGTGTTTTTTTTTTAATTGAATGAAAAGCTACGGCCTTTTTTCAATTATTAATCTATAAATTTAAAAAAATGTCCTTCATTGAAACCGGAAGTTTGACATATAGGTTTGTTATTTTGGAGTGTAGTAAATAAGGTATTGTTTTGCCAAGTTCTTTTTAGGACCTTTTATAGTCCACAAAAGAAATTTGCCGGATATATATGTGTGTTATATAATAAAATAACAATCAAGTACGCTTACGTTAATAATTTAAACATAAACAAAAGCAATCAACGTTTTTTTTTAAATAAAACATAAATTTAGTTTTTTTTTTAACAGAACTAAAACGAACATCGAAATTAGATCGCTATCAGAAACAAACCAAAAGATTACATATTTGCATTTAACACATAACTCAAGGCACCATCATTCATACGTTTTTAAGGTACATAATTTAAAAACGAAATGAGTTCGACGATTTACGAGCAACCAGTAGGCGAAGGCCCCGCCCCGCTATTATAACAACATTTTTCTTTAACCTGTAACATTTGGTTGGTACTGGAGGAAACGACATTAACTGAGCGCGGCCTGCACTTTTAATTTAGGTGTAAAAAAAGCTATCGATCGAGTCGACAAATTATGTTTAAGTTCGAAGCGGCCATATTTTGTAAAAAGCTTTAGCGTTATGTGAGTTGAGTGTTAATATTATGTAATGGTTTTTCATTGTGTAAATAATATTTTGATAATTTAGAAAAAATATCGGTCAAGTGCGAGTGGTACTCGCGCACCGAGGGTTCGATAGACAGACGAATAACAAAGTGTTTCTATAAGCGTTCCGTCTTTCCTTCTGAATTATGGTACCCTAAAAATTGCCTTAAATTATGCTGACTTACGTTGCTGAACTGACTCAGGCTTGTTAATTAATATAAATATAAAAATTTATAATAATAATAAATAAATAACTTAGTAACTAACAAATAAACCATAGTGGCTACCAATCCATCTATTCTAAAAGGCTATTGACTATACGCTATTATACAATGTCGTACGTGAGAACAGGCCCTAAAACTTTGATCGGACATTCATCCGAGCCTCAATGCAATCCGCATAACTTACATCAGCTGCATTCAACATTTTGCGAAACGGAACGCAAGTTCTATAAAGCTGTGTACATGTCGTGGAATAATAGTTTATTTTTAATAGGTACTTTTAATAATTTACTGATATTTAATTATAAAGAAAACGCGTGGTTATAATTTTTTTAAAAGGGGTATTAGATAGGCGTGCCGTCGTCAACTATTCCAAAGCGAATTCAAGGCATTGTGTGTTAGGTTTCGCTCAATAGGAACTCAAAGACCAATGACCAATGACCTACCTATTTTTTTACCAAAGCGTAGAAATAATGGTGCTTCAAACGATAAAAAGGAATTCTTGGAATGGTACCTTGGGAATATGTTTCTAAGGAGAACAAGTACCTATGTATAATTCAAATGAAATTTATTACAATTTAAGTGTTATTCCACACTAAGGAAAAAAAACTACTATTAATAAAAAACAAAATTACTAAATATATATATATATATATATATATATATATATATATATAAATATATATATATATATATATATATATATAATATATATATATATATATATATATATATATATATATATATATATATATATATATATATATATATATATATATATATATATATATATATATATATATATATATATATATATATATATATATATATATATATATATATATATATATATATATATATATATTTATATATATATATATATATATATATATATATATATATATATATATATATATATATATATATATATATATATATATATATATATATTCTAAAAAGTATAAATAAAATTTGTATGAACTATATTTCATTCTTAGATTTAATATCTATGACTCATTAGTTAAATGAGAGGACAATTAAAAAAAAAATATTAAAAAAAAACATAAAATAGGTTCTACACCTCTGCCTCGCCTAACATTCGCACCCGACATTCCCACGCTGGGTCTACACTAGAAACTTTATTGGACGCTCAGGTGACTGGCTCTGGCCTACATAGATAGCTCTTGTTGCCGCTGATGTTTGCATTTACTTATCTAACCTTTTGCTTTGATCTTTAAGTGAACATGGCGTAAATTTTATAATAAAGAATTAACGACGCTTCTCTCTAGAATGAAAAGGTTTTGTTCAATTTAATATCGCCTTACTAATGGCCAATGGGTGTGTGAGTTAATCACGCTAATAGATTCCGTTAGTCACTCAACAACATTGCCGTTTCAATGCGTATCGTGTCGCTCGATACAAATTATAGTTATTGGATTATAAATGTTTGTATGTAATTAAGCCTAAGCATAAGTTAATACTTAATATATATATCTAAATATAGTTCTTTTTTCGCTTAAAGATATATACTTAACGTATATTTTCAAGGATCCTAATAAGCGATGGGTGAAGTCGTCTTCTCTCGTTTTGAATCATGAATGTTCTTGGATTTGTCTATATTATATTAATAATTAAAAGTTGTGGAGCTTGTTTACTGATTTGAAGGAATCGGATAAGCGGTCATAGTTTATGGTTAATTATATTATCGAATGCATCCAAAAAACCCAAGGGCTTCGTGGCGCACTAATGCAGCGTTTGACAGTTAACGTATCGGTTCCGGGTTCGATCACCACTATATGGCAAAGCATGGTATTGAGTTCCGCCACACAACACTCACTATCTAGACAGAAAGTGGGGAACGGAGTGTCTTAACACTACGTTGCCTTTACCTTACCTGCTATGCTGAAAAGAGCTATATATTTTGATCTAGGCATCAGTCCCATAAGAGGCACCCAGGTAGTAGGTAGGTGCTTACTGCCTTATACGTCATTAATTATTTATCAATTTTGATAATATCTTAAATGTTTATTTATGCTTATTAATTAGTCGGGTACTCGGACTTATCGAATTTAGTGCAGATTTTGTTGTTTTATAATACGCTAAGGGGCAATGAAGACCAATTTTTATGTGACGTAAAGAGAATAACTTAGGTATATTGATATTTTTGTTTTTACCTTATCTTTTTATCGTTTCCCGCCAGAAAAATGTGATGTTCAATTCGAAAAACATCGGTTTAAAAGGTGAATAATAATAATAATATATTCGTTTGTTATCTGTAGACATCTTCGACATTTCGCGTGGTAAGCATGTATATTTATGTTGCATTTATTAAGCTTCACGCTGTATCCCGCACATAGCAGGGTAGGCAGAGGGAACCGTAGATTGAAGGAACCTAGTGTTAAGACACTCCGTTCTCCACTTTCCACCATTCGAGGCATTGTATGTTGAGTGAACGGAACTCAACGCCGCGCTTTGCTTTGCGGTAAGGCGGGTTAAGGTGCGTTATAATTTGTTTTAAGTTATAAAGTACTCTACTTTCCACATTTTTAAACATTGCTGGTTATTTTATGTGACGCCTAGTTTTAACGACTAGACTTTTACTTGTAAGAGTTGTTTATGACAAGCAACATATTCTAAATACACCGATACAAATCTAGAAGCTGGTATAGTGGGTTACATCGAAAGGTTTATATAGGATATAATAATAAATTTCTTGATAAATGGACTAACGAACACAAAAAGGTTTTAATTGTTGCCAGTTGTCAAAATACTTAAACAAAACATATAAAAATTTGTAAAAATCTCCCTACAGCTATGCTAACAACATAATAAGTTGTAAGAAGCATATAATAATTTCTACGCAGCGTGATGAAAAACGGCTTAAATCCAGCTGCGATCAAATTCCTATATGTTGTCTTTAAATTATTTTTTTCTATCCTTAGTGTGAATTAACACTTTAAAAATCAATTAAATATGGCACCAGTAATTCTTGAGATTAGGGGATTCAATCAAATTACCTATTAAGCGAGGTACTTATATTAATTTTATTATAAGCTAGCAAATTGCGTTCGTATCGATATGTTATACGTGTTCATTATACTCGTATTTACTCTAATATAATTTTTTTTTCTAAAAAAAAAGTAGCCTCAGATATTCCTTACAGATGTACCTTAACATCAGCTATCTGTCAAAATAGGTTTGGCCGTTTTATAAGTTAATTGAAAAAGAAACAGACAGACAGACATAAATTGGAAAACAATGTTAATTTGGTATATGAATATTGCATATATGAAAGTGGTTATTTTAATATTACAAACAGACACTCTAATTTTAATTATTAGTATAGATAAAGTTTTAACAAAGAATCGCCGCTTATTGTTAAACATGTTACTACACTACTGAATAACACCAAAAACTATTCCTATTACAATAATAGAAATAGAAATATATATCTAATAAGATTAATAATTAATTATTATATAATATTTATTTATCTGTAATACACATTACAGAATTGTTTATGGTAAATATGTTATCACACCATCTAAGGTCGCCATAGGTACAGGTACAAGGTGAGCATTCGAAAGGCGTAAAGGCACAGTTGCCGTCGACGTTTTAATTGGCGGCAAAATGGTCACTTAAACCGTATTCAATTACTGTTATCTACAACAGATCTCATTTACATATCTACATTTGACTATAAGTAAATTGCACGCTGTTGTTTTTTTTTTTATTTAAATTAAATAAATAAAAAAAATTAAAAGCTTGCCCGTATCTCGCATATAACAAAGTAATCTCAGTGTTAAGACACTCTGTTTCCCACTTTCTGCCCAATTTTCGAGATATAACGTGTTTATAGCGAAGCGAGATTTTCTGAGTGAGAATCGAACCTACAACCGCTGCGTTTTCTTTTTGTTTAAGTTATTTTCATGTCTTTTTTACCTTTTGGTGATTAAGTATGTATTTAATATAATTAGTGTACATACTTAATATTAGAAGTAAAACCATTACGGCGCATTAGAGCATTGTCTGTAGATGACATGGTTGTGGGGTTTAATCCCTATTCAGGGAATGGAGAAAGAGTGGCGTTGGGCGCTATTGTTCAACATATAATGACTTAATAAGTCATAATGGACATCTTCTTCTTCTTCTTCTTCTTCTTATTGCATTATCCCGGCCTATTGCCAGGGTCTGCTTTCCTACTTAATCTACTCCACTTTGCACGGTCTTGAGCATCCTCAGTGATTAGTCCATTGGCTCTCATGTCCTGCGTCACGACGTCCAGCCATCGCTTCCTTGGGCGTCCGGGGGGTCTTACTCCAGGGACAGACACATCAAGGCATTTTCTTCCGATATAGTTCTTAGACCGGCGCAAAACGTGGCCATACCATCTCAGACGACGCTCTTGGAGCTTATCCGCTACGTCACGGACCCCAAGACTACCTCGAATGAATGTGTTGCGTATGCGGTCAGCCCGAGTAACGCCACACATCCACCTCAGCATCTTCATCTCCGTTACGTGAAGCTCCTGAGTGTGCCGAGATAATGCTGGCCAACATTCGCTGCCGTATAAAAGAACTGGTCGGATCATGCTCTTGTATATCAGCCCCTTGAGTTTGGGCCGTATTCTGCGATCGCAGACCACACCAGTGACCTCCCGCCATTTGGCCCAAGCAGCGCTAACCCGGGCGTGGACATCGTAGTCGATGCCTCCGGACTCGTCCATAATGGATCCAAGGTACCTGAAATTCTCCGACTTAACGGCTGGCTCAGGCCCGATGTGGATGGTGCTCGAGTCTGGGTTCCCGCAAGCCATGTACTCGGTCTTTGACACATTCAGTTTAAGACCACCGTTCTCAAGCGCACCCTTCCAGGCATTCACTTTACGCTCCAGCATCAGTCGGTTCTCGTCAATGAGTACTATGTCATCGGCATACATCATCAGCCATGGAGACTGGTCCTGGATGTGAGCCGTGACAGTATCTAGCACTACATTAAACAAAAGTGGACTAAGAGCTGAGCCTTGGTAAACCCCTACTGTAATTGGGAAGGGTTTGGTATCGCCAACAGCGACATCATTATTACTTATGTATTATGAGGTAGCCAAGTAGGATAAGTCACTCAATTTCATTTCACATTCATGTACCTACATATATAATATATTATAGTCCCTACATTGACAGAATAAAAAAAATATATATTCATTAAAAGTAACATTTACAGAATCTTACATTTAAATACGCAATTTCAAAGTTGATTCTTACCCGTCGTTGCTAAATAGAGCAAAAATGACGTCGCGGAATGGCCATCAGCGGCGACGTTTAAATGCGGCGGCTCTTTTACGTCCGCCATTTGCATCCGAGATCGCGTCGATCCGCCATTTTGTGTTTTTTTTCTCTTTGCACCAATGCGATTCTACTGTAAAGTGTAGAGCACACCAGTGTGAAAGATTCTCACTCGAAAGGATACGAAGGTTTATAATATATGAAGGTAGGTAGGTACGTATATAATATATATTTAATATATAAGCTTCTTAATTCTAATCGAGTGTAAAATAATATCTTTAAATTGGAATCAAAGTACAATGGAATGCCATAAGGTACTTACTCTGTGTACCTACCCTACTAAATAAAGCGTGTGTGAATAAAAAAATTACACTCAATATAATTTTATTTAAGAATATAGGTATTAATAATAGGTAGGTATTAATAGGTATATAGGTTTTAAAAATATTTATTTGAATAATAATTTTAAAGGTGGAATTAGTCAGTCTCTAATTTCTGTCCACATCGCCATGTGTGCCACAAACTTAAATGGAAAACAATTTATAATACGTTTTGCCGCGTATTTATATTCGGGAGCGGCATCACAAAGGTCGATTATTCAGCGTATTAGGTATATTTATTTAAAACTAGTTTTTTCTCTTTATATAGGCAGATATGGCGTAAACTTAATATGAACTGAATTTATATATTTATTCATTAATTTGTTGCCAAGCATAAAATAACAATTTTTGTGGACAAGCATTTAACATTAAGGAATTATGCTAAATTACCTATAACAAAGCTCTACAGAAGAGCGATTCTTTTCTTTGATAATCAACCACTAACACTGGTTGGCTGAAATATGGGCTTGGCTTATTTAATGATAAAAAAATTATTAAAAATAAAAAAAAGCTATATAGTAGAACAAAGTCTGTACTTAATTAATTAAACATTTTTGCTACTAAAAAATTTGAGGTGGGCACAGGCAACCCGTCCTTTTTACCTAAATATGGTATTTCTATGAACAAAATATGTAAGTAAATTAAGAACAAAGATCAAAATTAAAAGAGTCTTTATTTACTATATATAATATTGTACAGTACATGTACATGAACAGTTACAAATATAGACATTTGAAATCAACGTCTTAGATTTTCTTTACTAATCTCCATAATAATGACTAAACAGATTTTTAATTATTTACTCATTACGTACGCTCTATTTCTAAGTGAGCAATCTCTTCCATACATAAAAAGAAACATATTAAACTAATACTACTACCTATAGATACTATTGTTAAAAACTATAATTTGACAAATAATTTCTAGTTAAGAAAATCACGCCTTTTCGTAATTAGCACTCGTCAGTCGTCAATGGTGGGTTAAAAAGCGATTTAGAGGAATTAATGTAAGTATATTATTTATTTGTACTTTAATTTATGTCGTAAGGATATGCTGATTATAATGATATAGTATGAGGGTACATAAACATAACACATTTTAATTTTATTTATTTACTTAATATACTAATGGAATAAAGAGCATTATTAATTATATGGAATAAATAGTATGTAACATCTTTTAAATAAGTGGTCACTATCCTTTTAAACACTTTGACTGTCCCTCTCTCCCACCACAATTTCTAGACAATTTTAAATTTAGCTTCTCAAGAGTACAAATTTGGATACCATAAACAATAATAAAAAAAATATAATAATTTTTAACATGCAAAAGAAAAATGCATTATAAGAAAACAAAATAATTGTTTTAATTTATTTATTAATATCTTACATCTAAACTTAAACCTACTATCAAATAACACTAGAGTACTGCTTTACTATATCTCTGTAGAATTGGAATATGAGATCACTGGCGAGACGACATCTAGCTAGGGCTTCTTCATATGTGTCTTCACTGAAACTTCCTTCCGTGAATCCTGGAAATAAAATAGTTTTTATTCCAATATAAATTATAATTTACCTATGATAGTGACTTATTATAAAGAGATATTATAGAGACTTAAGTAATGTGATTTTTAATTTTATTTCAAAGTCAATTAATTTCTCTTCCACCCATAAAAATAAAAATGATTTGATTGCCAGTCAAAAGAATTTGTGCAAGAAGCATTTGACCAGTCAATAATGTCTCAATTTTTGGCCGAAAGATGAGAATCAAGTCTATAATATATTCAGATTTCATATTCACCTGTTACTAAATTCTTATCTCTACTATCAAACACGAAATACATCAATGCTTTAGCATTCTGCACTTGTAAGTACGAAGGCTCTAACACTAGGTTTCCTATTTCATCCACAGCACAGCCAAGTGCCGCTACAACATGGCGCATTGCAACACCTGAATTGATGAGGGCTAAACATGTACTATTCACTGCACATGTTAGGAGCTGAAAAAATATAAATGATATAAGAAAAATATTAATTTAGTTAGTGTATTAAATGAGAATAAAAAATAATACTAATCAATTTTTTTGTGTATTTATGCTGTATATATATAAAAAAAAATCTAAAATAAAAATTTATAATGTGCATTTTCTTTTTATTTCAAAATTAAAACCTATGAAAATAGCTGTGTGTTTTAAATATTAATAAGATTGTATCCATAATAAAAATTTAAAGCTTTTACCCCTCCATAATCTTCCAACTCCTGAATAGTCAGTGATATTCCAGTTCTAGGATATAAACAACCCAAAACAGCTGTCTCACATGTCTGTCTTATAACATTTTCTTTAAATCTAAAAAATAATTTATATGTAATTAGTCATACAAAATTTATAACTTTAATTAACTTACAATAAGAATAATTTATATGTAGAGCATTTTAAAATGGTTGCTTACCTGTCAGCTACTGATGGTTTGCCTCCCTTAGTACAGAACAGAACTTCTAAAGTCGCCTTCTCAATATTCTGACTAGTTGTCTTAATGTCTAGAGGTCCATTTACACTTGCTAATACTACTGTTTCTCCTGTAAAGTATTACATATTAAATTTTGTTTTTATTTGTTTTGATCAATATGATAACTTAAAGTAATCATTTAAAATTCAAATGTAAAGATAGGAAAGCTAATTATTTAGCTCAGATGCTTACAGAAAATAGATAGAGACTTAGTTAGAAAAAAGTATTTTTATATATAAAAACATAATTGTATGCATACCTTGGGATAGGATGGCTGATCCATCCGATTTACTAAGGAAATTAAGTTCGCATTTCATTGGTCTAATTTTCAAGTCTTGAACTTCTTCAACCCCCATTTTAGTACTTTTTAAACAATTTCAGTAACAATTATAAAGAACTTGCAAAAATTAAATAGGTAACCTCAAAAATTCAAAATCATAACATTTGCCATTATCAAAAATATATTAAATATGTTTGTTGTCAAAACTTAACAGATGAGATAGTTTATCCAATTTTAATAATTAATCTATCAGTATTAATAATTTGTCCAATTTTAATAATTAATCTATCAGTATTAATAATTGAATATTAAATAAATATACAATACCATATTTGATAAAAATCATTATTCATGGCAGTGAACGGATACAATATTTTTAGTACAAAATATATATAAATATGCAAGTGGCAACATTAATTTTTTTGTCTCGTTGACACTTGACAACGACATTGACAAAAAATACGTTTTTACGTTTGATAGCATGTAATATGCAAAACGTAGCTTAAAATTAAAATATTATTTTATTATTATACATTTCATTAGCTATAGGTGATATTATTAACAAAAGTTAAAATGAAGACTCGATTTAATACTTACGATATTGTTTGCATGGTGGCTGAATTACAAAGGTGTGCTCTTCTTACAATATTTATTCATTCTTTTCCTTGCATTTCTTCTAAATTGGTAATTTTATCAAGAATTCTAATGATCTCTTCAATAATAGTTCCATAATTTAATATGTATTTTAGTATGTAAGTTAAGTAATATAAATCTATCTCAAAATATAGATATAAATATAGATACTTATAATGTATAACTCAATTTTTTTGCCATCCTATGCAACATTTTTATTTGCACTCAGAAGAAAAATACTTTATTTTTTAGATTGGTGGGTATGAGAGTAAACCAAGTTTATGATATAGACAATAAAACCTATGTGATTCGCCTACAGAGGTCTGAAGAGAAATCAATTTTACTGTTGGAATCTGGTAACAGATTTCACACAACTCAATTTGAATGGCCAAAAAATGTAGCTCCATCAGGATTCACTATGAAAGTATGACATTTTTTCTTTGAGCTTATGATAAATGATAAATAACTAGTTTTCTGTTATTTTCTTGATCTCCAACTCCAGCTGGCAAGACACAGCATTATTTTATATTTTTAGTGAAAAAATTTAATTAAAATTAAAATATATAATAATAATAAGTTGCAATCATTGTGTGCAAATTTAGCTTCTGTATCTTCTCTATTATATAAAACAAACAAATTTTACACTTTTAGCTTCGGAAACATCTTAAAAACAAGCGTCTGGAGAGCCTCTCTCAGCTTGGCATAGACAGAGTAGTGGATTTACAGTTTGGTAGTGGAGAAGCAGCTTATCATGTTATATTGGAATTATATGACAGGGGTAACATTGTTTTAACCGATTACGAATGGACCATTCTGAATGTTTTGAGACCTCATGTTGAAGGTGATAAGATTAGGTGAGAGATTTATGGTTATCTTTTTAATTTTTTATAAAAAAATACTATGTTATAATAAGTCATGTTTTAGTTATTGTAATTAGTATTATTTTTGTATGAATATCATGTATATCTTTTATAATTTGTCTTTGATATTAAAAAGAGTTATGTATATATATATATATATATATATATATATATATATATATATATATATATATATATATATATATATATATA
This sequence comes from Dione juno, assembly GCA_037127375.1. NCBI lineage: Eukaryota > Metazoa > Arthropoda > Insecta > Lepidoptera > Nymphalidae > Dione > Dione juno. The sequence goes on from JAXRJS010000067.1 coordinate 9,414,099, forward strand.
TATATATATATATATATATATATATATATATATATATATATATATATATATATATATATATATATATATATATATATATGAAGACGTTCTACTCGCTATACCATCTACCGAGGTGATCATAGTTGGGGGAGACCTTAACGGTCACGTGGGTAAGGCTGCGGATACGTATGAACGTGTCCACGGTGGTTTTGGTCACGGTCGCCGCAATATAGAGGGCGAAAATATCCTAAGAACCTCTATTGCATCTGATCTGGCCATCGTGAATACGTTCTTCCAAAAGAGTCCGCAGCACCTTATTACGTATGCGAGTGGACTCCATTCAACCCAAATAGATTACCTATTGACCAGGCGGTGTCATGTTGGCAAGGTAACTAACTGTAAAGTCATTCCTGGTGAAAGCCTCACGGCCCAACATCGCCTTCTTGTCATGGATTATGTCGTTACCCCGATAAAGAAATTAGCCGAGACGCGTAAGTCTAAGATCAAGTGGTGGTTGCTGAATGGAACGATGCAGACCGACTTTCTGGCAGAGGTTAACAGTCAAAATTTAACAACTAACACCGAAACTGCTCAGGATGCTTGGGATCGAGCTCAGTCAGCAATTATTACGGCTGGTAAACATGTTCTTGGCGTTTCTAAGGGAGGACGTATTATGGACAGGGAGACATGGTGGTGGAATGACAAGGTACAGGAGGTGATTCATGATAAGAAGACTGCATTTAAGGAGTGGCAGAGTTCCAACTCTCCTGAAGACAGACTGGAGTACATAGCAGCGAAACGTGCCAGCAAAAGAGCTGTAGCCAGAGCCCGCAGTGAAAGTTTATTACCTCTATATGATAAACTTGAAACTGTGGAGGGGCAGAAGCTCATCTACACGTGCTCGGGATAAAGCGACGCAAGATATCACAAAATGTCTTTGCGTCAGAGATTCCCAGGGCAAGCTGCTTTGTAGTCATGCTTCTGTGAAGGAGAGGTGGAGAAGTTACTTCTTGGAGCTGCTGAATACTCAGCACCCGGGTAGTATTCCGTCTGAACCACCTCCTAACCTGGGACTTATTGCTCCAATAACCCTTGATGAAACTCGGAATTGTCTTCGACGCATGAAGAACGGCAAGGCGGTTGGACCTGACGATATTCCGATCGAAGCGTGGAAATCGTTAGGCTCTCGTGGTGTGCTCATGCTTACTGATCTTTTTAACCGCATTTTGAACACTGGGACGATGCCACATCAATGGCGGCACAGTTTTATTACCCCTATTTACAAAGGAAGGGGCAGTGTTCAAGATTGCGGTAGTAATAGGGGAATTAAGATTATGAGTCACACCATGAAGCTCTTCGAGCGCGTGATTGCCCTCAGGCTCCGCCGAGAGTGTACTGTTTCTGAGTGTCAATATGGATTTCAGCCAGGATCAGGCACTACGGACGCCATTTTTGCCCTCAGAATTTTGATGGAGGCACACAGGGAAAAGAGGAGAGCTCTGCATGTGGCATTCTTAGACCTGCAGAAGGGCTTTGACTGTGTGCCACGTCAATGTATCTGGTGGGCACTGCGATCCAAAGGGATCCCTGAATCCTATGTTGCTATTATCAGAGACATGTACAACGACTCTGTTTCTACAGTTAGGACCGCTGTTGGCGATACCAAACCCTTCCCAATTACAGTAGGGGTTCACCAAGGCTCAGCTCTTAGTCCACTTTTGTTTAATGTAGTGCTAGATACTGTCACGGCTCACATCCAGGATCAGCCTCCATGGCTGATGATGTATGCCGATGACATAGTACTCATTGACGAGAACCGACTGATGCTGGAGCGTAAAGTGAATGCCTGGAAGGGTGCGCTTGAAAACGGTGGTCTTAAACTGAATGTGTCAAAGACCGAGTACATGGCTTGCGGGAACCCAGACTCGAGCACCATCCACATCGGGCCTGAGCCAGCCGTTAAGTCGGAGAAGTTCAGGTACCTTGGATCCATTATACACGAGTCCGGAGGCATCGACTACGATGTCCACGCCCGGGTTAGCGCTGCTTGGGCCAAATGGCGGGAGGTCACTGGTGTGGTCTGCGATCGCAGAATACCGCCCAAACTCAAGGGGCTGATATACAAGAGCATGATCCGACCAGTTCTTCTATACGGCAGCGAATGTTGGCCAGCATTATCTCGGCACACTCAGGAGCTTCACGTAACGGAGATGAAGATGCTGAGGTGGATGTGTGGCGTTACTCGGGCTGACCGCATACGCAACACATTCATTCGAGGTAGTCTTGGGGTCCGTGACGTAGCGGATAAGCTCCAAGAGCGTCGTCTGAGATGGTATGGCCACGTTTTGCGCCGGCCTAAGAACTACGTCGGAAGAAAATGCCTTGATATGTCTGTCCCTGGAGTAAGACCCCCCGGACGTCCAAGGAAGCGATGGCTGGACGTCGTGACGCACGACATGAGAGCCAATGGACTAACCACTGAGAATGCTCAAGACCGTGCAAAGTGGAGTAGACTAAGTAGGAAAGCAGACCCTGGCAATAGGCCGGGATAATGCAAAGTGGAAGAAGATATATATATATTTATATATATATATATATATATATATATATATATATATATATATATATATATATATATATATATATATATATATATATATATATTTATATCAACATTGTCAAATTTTGTAAGGATATCTTATTAGTTTACATATTTATTATTTGCATAGATTTGCAGTAAAAGAAAAGTATCCACTAGATAGAGTCAAAACTAGTTATGAAGCACCAAATGCAGATATTCTGAAGGACATTCTTGCTAAAAGTAAACCTGGTGACAACCTTAAGAAGATCCTGAATCCAAACTTAGGTAAGTCATTGTATGTTCTCTTACTATTTAGAAATTTAGTTTATTTTAAATTTATTTAATAAAAAATTAATATTTGTAATATATTTATCAGACAATTTATATTTTTTTTTCAAGTCACTGTAAGTTAATTGGCCAGTAATATTAAGCAACAATACTATAGTCTGCTTATGTAAGTGATAAAGGATAATTTCCCTAGCTTCACTTCACTTCACAATTTTAATTGCAGAATATGGTGCTGCAGTAATAGATCATGTCCTGTTAGAGAATGGTCTGACGGGAAATTTAAAAATTTCCCAAGACCCAACCAAAGGGTTTTTTATAGAGAGAGATATAGACAAACTGGCAACGGCATTGAAACAAGCTGAAGTTTTAATTGATCAGGGCAAGAATCAAGTGGCAAAAGTAAGACATTTTTTTCCAATTTAGTGATTTTGGAAATGTAGTAAGTTTATAAATGAGGAACTTTTCAAAAAAAAATATTAAAAATTAAAATGTATGTATCTATGTTCTTGTTACAGTTGTATCAAAACCTGTTTTAATGAAAATATTCTTTATTTAAAAGATAGTTTTGCGAGAACTTTTGAATCGTCGAAATAATCGACTTGATTAGTGGCACGGCACTATTTATTTGAATTAATAATAATTGAAAATTGAAATTTATATGTTCATACAAAATACTATAAGCATGGACAGAAAGTTACAAAATATGTCATAAACTAAACTTTAAACGCCATTTTTTTCCAGGGTTACGTGATCCAAAAAAAAGAAGAACGTCCAAACCCTGAAGGTGGTGGACCAACATTCTTACTAACAAATCAAGATTTCCATCCAATGCTGTATTCTCAATGTAAAAACTTACCTTTCGCCAAATATGACACTTTTGATAGAGCAGTAGATGAATTTTATTCTGCCTTGGAGGGACAAAAGATTGATCTAAAGGTATGTACTAAGAAGGTTCTACATATTTCAAAATATTATTAATTCAATTCCAATTTTAGACTTAGTTAACATTTGGATGTTTAAGCTAAAATTTATTTTTAAGCTATTCCTCCAAGCCAGCGAATAGTGATGCTACAGATATAGTATTTTGGAACTGAAAATACGGTATATTGGTTACTGTTACGGACATAAAATTATTACGGATTTTACTTCATTTCTCAATTTCCCTAATTGATAGTAAACCCAATGATGTACTCTGATAAATCAAAATGGAATCGCCTATATTATACATATTATTATTTTATTAGAAATAAAAATTTTGAAGATTCTAACATATGTTTTATTTAAAAAGACATGCGTATATATCACTGCGTCCATTAATTAGTCTTGATTTGTAATCTAAAAAAGAAATGAAATAACCGTTAAGAAAAATATTATTTTTATTACAACAGGCAATCCAAGTGGAAAGGGAAGCTATGAAAAAACTCCAGAACGTTCGGAAAGATCACGATAAGCGCATCACTGAGTTGGGGAAACTTCAGCTCGAAGACAGGAAGGCGGCTGAGCTGATATCAAGAAATGAGCAACTAGTGGAACAAGCCAGAATGGCTATACAGGCTGCTTTGGCTAATCAGGTATTTATCAGCATATTTGGTGGAATATGGGATGGAACTCTCTGTTCTCTTTTTTCGCCTTTTTTTCTTGTATATTATGTGATCAGTGGTAGAGCTTTTATTACTACTAACTTACTATTAGTTTATATTTTTTATTATATTTCAAATTAAAAAAAAAATTAAACTATGTGCATAATTGACAAAGACATATATACTTATATATCTATGCATTCCTTCACATAATATGTTTAAATTTTTTCATATGCTTATTATAATTGTATGAATAACATTTATTAATATATTAATTTAAATATGAAATCACATTTCTTTTATAGATGTCATGGGACGATATAAAACTACTTGTTAAAACAGCTCAAGACAACAACGATCCTATCGCGTCCTCCATTAAACATCTTAAATTAAACACTAATCATATAACACTATTGCTTAAAGATCCGTATGACAATGCTAGTGATAGAGATAGTGATAGTGAGAAAGTCAGTGTCAGTGATATTGCCGGTGATATGTTGAAGCCTATGATGGTGGACATTGATCTGTCGTTGACTGCTTTCGCCAATGCTAGAAGGTAAGTTTTGTTAAATTTATATATATATATATATATATATATATATATATATATATATATATATATATATATATATATATATATATATATATATTTAAGGGAATTTATCAATGTGATACAAGCCAAAACAATATCTGTATATCTGCGCGTTATTGCAAGAGAATCTTAGTAACTTTTCATTATTATATTATGGTAAACTGAACTTAAACTTTAGAATTTGTTTTGTTTTAATCGATTTATAATTAAATATGTTATATAAAATATACTTTATATGCATATTATATTGGAACATCGACTAAGCGGGCGAAGCCTGGAAGCGGGTCGTTAGTATTAATATATTTTTAACTTCACAGATTATCTCGCATGTACTGAGGTAGAGAAGTTTTGTGTTAAGGCACTCTGCAGTTTGTTTTACCCGAGCCAGTAAATGAAAATAATAATAATATATATCAAAACGACTAGATCGTTACTATTTACACTGGAGACTGTTTGCCACAATTGTATCTATTAACTCTAGCAGTAATTATTATTGGAAGGTGAAAAGGACGTCCTTCATATAACAATATATATAAATTATATATGATTCTATATAATCATATATAATTTTTTTTACGCCGGGACTTGGCGTCAACAGATTTTTTTCTCCATTTTATTGTGAGCTCACTGGCGGAGTCTAATTCCAAGTTTTATCTAAACACACCAGGAAATAGTAAGGTTAAATCATTCCGCCAGTATGTAAAGTAAGCGTTCGCATATAATATATATCGTGAACCCATCGTTGTATACTTCCAAAATGGCGAAAGGAAAGTAATTGTTCATGTGACACGAACTTTAAATAATAATATATATAATTTTGGAAATGATCTTTAAATGTGACGTTTTTTTTTTTTCTAAATAATTAGATATTACGACCAAAAGCGTAATGCCGCTAAGAAGCAACAAAAGACTGTTGAATCAGCGGGCAAAGCGCTTAAAAGCGCTGAGCGGAAAACTAAGCAGACGCTCAAAGAGGCGCACGCGATAAGCAGCATCACTAAAGCGAGGAAGACATATTGGTTCGAAAAGTTTTACTGGTTCATATCTTCGGACAATTTCTTGGTAAGTATAGATTAAAAAAGATTTTAGGGTATATATATATATATATATATATATATATATATATATATATATATATATATATATATATATATATATATATATATATATATATATATATATATATATATATATATATATATATATATATGTATATGTATATGTATATGTATATGTATATATATATATATATATATATATATATATATATATATATATATATATATATATATATATATATATAGAAACATCGTCAGTATGCCATTACAATTTAACTACAATAATCAAATCATAATCTATTTTAGCTTTTTTTAACATTTTTCTAATATTTTTTCTACAGTAATAAAAATGACCGTGGACATTTTTGATCGGAGCTTTTCTACGCTTTTTAAAATTAAATATTTACAAAAAAAGCACATGATCTAAATATCTCCCTCTCTTTCTCCCCCCAGGTGATAGGAGGGAGAGATCAACAGCAAAACGAACTATTAGTAAAACGCTATATGCGCTCCACGGACATTTATGTGCACGCGGAGGTGACCGGAGCCTCCTCCGTTATAATTAAGTGTCCCAGCTCTCCGCCGCCGAGGACACTGAGTGAAGCGGGCCAAGCCGCCGTAGCTTATAGGTAGTGATATTTTCAAGTACTAATGAGTCACTACCGGTTATGAAGAAAATGCATTGGTTTGCATACTTAAAAAATATGGGCTTATTAAATGTGCAGTAATTTTTTTTAAACTAAAAATTAAAGATATTTTTCAAAAAAAATATTAATGTGTAAATAATAATATTATAAACTCATATTGCTATTGAATTTGAATTTAAAGGGTCCTTCCATATTAACTATTATATAAAATTACAGAGTATTTGGCAGGAAGCTCCTAGTATTGAGACACTGTTCGTGGGATAGCGGAGCTTACCGGAACTCAACGCCGCGCTCGTCTCTAATTGGACCATTTCATCTATTTTCACAGTATAGCGTGGGAAGCCAAGGTCCTGACGCGGGCGTGGTGGGTGTACGGGCACCAGGTGTCCAAGTCCGCGCCCACGGGGGAGTACCTCACCACGGGCTCCTTCATGATACGAGGGAAGAAGAATTATTTGTTGCCGGAGCATTTGCAGTTTGGATTTAGTTTTATGTTTCGGGTGAGTTCAGTCACTTGTTTTTACTAACTTTTTTTTATCTCATCGTGCAATACAATAAAAAATTCTTATTCTTATTATTAATTCTTATTATTCTTATTCTTAATTCCTTAAGTCTATAAATATTAAATAGCGCTGTAAAATATTAAACTTATTTATAGAAAAATAATCCTTAAATAAAATATATCCCCATATAGGAAAACTAATTATTAAATATTAGTAAATTTTATATATTTTGCTAACTTCACATTGTATCCTGTACATAGCAGTGTAGGCAGAGGGCACCTTGTGGCAAGACTTGGTACGAGAGCGGGGAAAATGGAAAAATTATTCATTCTTGCTTCATGGGAATCGAACCCACAACCTCCGTGTAATCATTTCCCCAAATATGATATCAACCTGGGTGTAGATTGTATTAAAATATTCTAAATATCTAAAGTATGTACCAATTTGTTAAACGTTTGTAGCTTGAAGACAGCTGTATAGAAAAACATAGAGATGAAAGGAAGGCTATAATAGCTGATGACACCAACTCTGAAGTCACTTCCACTCAGGATACGGAGGAGGATCAGGAGATCATTGTGTCTGATGATGGTAAGATGGTGTAAATTTTTATATATATACTAACTTATACATCCGGCGTCAAAATGACTCATGTTTTGCGTATTTTTGACCGATTCCAAATGCTTTCTTTATATCATTTCTTTTTAAAATTGATAATCTCATAACTATAATATAAAATCATTAGATATGTATGTATGTATGTTTGTATGTATTCAAATTGTCATTTTTTTTTACAGATGAAGCGTCAGACAAAGATGAATCCAAACCAAAGTCTCATTTAGAAGCAATTACTGAAGAGTTAAATAATAAAAATGACTACAATAAAATAGACAATATACAAGACAAACTAGAACATATAGAAATTAAAGAAAATGTCAAAGATAATGAGGCGGAAAAAGAAAAAGAAGACATAAAAGAAGATAAAATAGATGAAGACAACTCCGATAGTGACAGTTCTGATGAAGGAGTGCCTAATACCCATATTAAGGTATTCGTTTATAGCTTCATTATCATGAATTTAGTGTCAAAGCTCTCCGTCTCCGTCACCAGAGCAGTAAAGTGAATAGAGAAATTATTATTTAGACACTATCTGTGTGTGTGTTTACAGAAGGTATTATTTTAATTTTTATTTAATAATGCCGCAGAGCAGTGCAGAGTATGGAGTGACCGATCATTAGACTTTACCTATATGCATATGTGATTATTGGTTTGTTTTCTGCCTTTCGCGCACGATGCAGGGTAGACAGAGGAACCGAACAGGGTAGGCGTTAAGACACTCAGTTCCCCGCTTTGCGCCTTTCGAGACTTTGCTTATTGAGTGGCGAAACTCAACGTCGCGCCTTGTCTTGTTACCAGAGCGAGGAAAATTAAAATAATTAATTAATCACGCGTAGGAATCGGAGAAACCGGAGTGTCTTAACACTAGGTTTCCTAGGTTCCCTCCGCCTACCCTGCCGCGTGCGGGATACGGCGTGAAGGTAATTTAATTTAATTTATCATAATTTTTCCAGGTAGATCACGAAACTGGAAAAGTTGTTATAGAATCAAAAACCAGGACCATTTCCGAAATGTCGGACAAAAGTAAGTTCTATTATATATAGATATAATTACTTACTAATAAATAATAATATACTAAAGTTAATTTACATTACAGGCGGCGACAGACTCCTGACGTTCCCAGCGCTGCCCAAAAAGGGAAATAAGAAACCTCAAAAAGAACAGGCGAAGAAGGAGAACAAAAAAGAAGAGAAAGAGAAGCAAGGCCTGAAGAGGGGACAGAAGAGCAAGCTGAAGAAGATCAAGGAGAAGTACAAGGACCAGGATGATGAGGATAGAGCATTGATAATGGAATTGTTGCAGGTAGGTTTTTTTTTTCAATTTGGCCACCGCTGTGGTGATGGGTTGTGGGTTCGATTTCTAAACAAGAATGATTTTCCGGTCAGCATGCTACACTCTCTTAGTTGGTGGAAAGTGGAACATCTTGCTGTAGAGGAAATAAAGTGAAAAACTAAAAAAAAAGTTGTAGGAATTTTTGCTTGATTTGTTGTTGAAGTTGAAACTGCGTATGATAATATAAAATATAATTAAGAAAAGGAATTGTGTATTTTAACAGTTTTTTTTTTAAATATTATTCTCTATTAAGGAATCTGTTTTTTTTTTAAATCGTATAAAAGTTTGAATGTACCGCAATTCGAACCTGCGGCCTCTTGTTTACCGTCTATATGTTCGTTGCCAATGCTGCCATGCGTTCTCATTGACCTGACGTTGAACTTCTTATACGCTTGTTACAATTTATTTGGTTAGCTTCGATATTCAATCGAAGAGGCGCGGGTTCGATTACCGCTGCATCCATTTTTTTTTTGTTCTTTTTTTCTATATATATACTATTTCATAATGTCATAATGGCATTAGTTATTTGCATCACTACTATTTATATGTTTTTTCATATTACACACAGCCTAACAAAAGTGCAAAGGAGTCCAAGAAGGCACAAAAGCAAGCAGTCAAAGCGAAAACCAAATCGGGACCGAAGACGCCGAAGATCCCACAACCGGCCCCTTTAATTTTGGAGGCGGAGTCTGATGAGGAGCAGGAACCTGGGCAGGAGGTGAGCAAATACTACGTTTGTTGTCCTTTAGTGGATTAATTTTATCATTGCTTGTGACTCACAATGTCCCCCTCTCCCCCTCCCCCCAGACGGACCCCGCGGCGCAGGACGCGGACACGGAGATGCTGTGCCAGCTGTCCGGGAGCCCCTTCGCGGAGGACGAGCTGCTGTTCGCGGTGCCCGTCGTGGCGCCCTACTCCGCCGTGCTCAGCTATAAGTGGGTGTTGCGTGTGTGTGTGTGTGCGCGTGCGCTTATTGACTCTGTATCGCACACGTATATGGCTTAATACCACATTTTGTCGTACTGCAGAGTCTTCGAATGTCCGATTCCCAATAAAATGTACCAAACTTACATAAAAGTAAATCATTTGATGTGTGTAAAAGTCACGAAAATCAAAGATCTTATACATATATTATATATAATCTTTTTTATCTATAATATTTTTTTTTAACTAAACCCGTTAATACCACAATTACCTTCTTCTCTTCTTCTTCCTGGCATTAGTCCCGGCTTTTGCCAGGGTCTGCCTTCCGACTAAGACCAATCGGTCCATATGAGTGGCGAAGTGGTGGAACACAATTACCTATATATGTGTATATTTCCAGATACAAAGTAAAATTAACTCCCGGCACCAACAAACGGGGCAAAGCGGCCAAGACGGCGATACAAGTGTTCCTCAAAGACAAGAGTTGTTCCAACAGAGAGAAGGACCTGCTGAAGGCGGTCAAGGAGGAGAACGTTGCTAGGAACTTCCCTGGAAAAGTCAAGCTGTCTGCACCTCAGTTGCATAAGCGAAAGAAATGAGGTTTTTTTTTATTATGTATGTTTATTTTATTTATTATATATTATACATATATTGGAAATTATTATATTAAAATATTTGATTTTTCTATATGTGAAGTTAAAATAAAAAGATCATTACTAGCCTTATTTTTAAGTTTATTTTATTCATTTAATGAAATGTTTTCTTAATGGAGGGGAGCTACACTCCCCAAGGAGCCTACATGCCAACTTTCAAGCTTCTACGCTAGTTTGGCTGTGCTTTGTCAATCAGTTACTTGGTGTATGTATAGTATGTATGTGTATATATATATATATATATATATATATATATATATATATATATATATATATATATATATATATAACAAATGATAAAAAAACCATGATGTATTATTATCTAAATAGTACTGTGGATTTGTTACAATAATAATACATTTGTTTTTTCTGTGAAACAAACTGCTGTGTGATAATTATTTCTTTGAGATGAATTAATAAATAATATTTGTTGGGTAAATTGAATTTTTTTTGCATATTTATGCATTTAATGAGAATTCTAAGCATGAAAATAATCGCTAAAGGCGGAGAGTTGGGAAAGTGGGCAAGGAGTGTCTTAACACTAGGTGCCCCTACCCTGCTATGTGCGGGTGCGGGATATAGCGTGAAGCGTATACGAGTTTCTGAATGGCTTAGCTCTTAGCTCTTTGTAGTCGATTACTTTACGGGATATAGCGTATGAGAAATGTTATTTCAAATCCAGGTAGGTACCTCTTTCAAACTATTCTATACTTTAAGTAACAAATATTCTTCTCTAGAGATTTTCTACACGATAGGAATTTTTTAATGGTATTTTTCTGTGAAGTAACTAATTGTTAAATTACATAACTTCAAGTAAACGGGAAGTACCCTACAGTTTCCGATTCCGAAGCTAATTTAGAAGCATAAACGCCATCATTAAATCATCAAAGGATACATACACCTGGTATATTTAACATTGATGTGAACTTGATACCTCCACGTGATGTTGAGAACACTACTTTACAGCAGACAGACAGACGGGCACAGAGATTATATATATATATATATATATATATATATATATATATATATATATATATATATATATATATATATATATATATATATATATGTATATATATATATATATATATATATATATATATATATATATATATATATATATATATATATATATATATATATATATATATATATAAAATAAAACATTGTCTTTATTTTATTAACAAATAGTAAATATATTAACAAGTATAATATAACAAAATATTTATTTCAAACATTCCATCCGTAACTATATTCATTCGTCGTCGTCTTCCTCCTCCTCCTCGGGGAATCCCTCCCCTTCCCCGGGGAGTTCCGGTGGCGGAGGAGGCGGGAGGTGAGCAATACGATATGCCTGTAAGAAAATGTAAATAATATACAAATATACATGAAAATTAATGTTATTAGAATAATAAATATAAATTGGTTAAAGCGTTTGGACGAAACAATTGACACGTGGTTACATTATTTTTATAAAAATAATATGGCATACATCACTTAAAACGCAGTGTCTCAAAATTAGGCTATCGTTAGGCTAAACAAAAATTGAAAGAAAAAGGATCGAAAAGGCTTCAATACGTGGCAAGTACTTATATTATGTATTTTTAGTACGTAATTTTACTTTACGATTAGTCCAGGCCCTCCGTGGGGTCCTCATGCTTTTTATGTCTTTCCCTTCCTTCAGTATTATCAACACTGTTCTCGAACCTCAACCGAGGTGACCTCCTAACCTCTCTTACCATTAGCTTTAGCTTCATATATCTTTGTCACCACACACGTGTGTCTCCCCGCGTGTCCAAACCACCTACTTCTTTAATAAAATTCCGTTACGTTCTACTATTTATATATTACCTCTTCATCAGCAAACGTGGGGTCAGCCATCTCCATGACCTCAGGACCTATGATATATTCGTACTGAGGTCTCGCCAGCTGTAGGGGAGAGAAGTTCGGCGGCTGGTTCTTGAGTCCCCACCCGACGTACATGCATTCGGATTTTCTAGTGAATCATAATAAATTAATAATCATAATAATAAATTAATTCGTGTTAATTATGTTTTATAACTTAATAAATATACACCCAGTATCATTATTGTCATTGCTTAATTAATAATAATTAATAATAATTTCACTTTAAAAAATTCACCTCTCATTTTTCGTCCTGTCAAAACCAGTTCACTATATTTAATTTATGTCATATACCATACATATACTATGTAAGTATAACCTTCAGCTAAAATTAAGCTCACTATGTTAGGACTAACCTCAGTAATAGTTAAAATTAATATTTATTTATTAATATTTTTGTACTATTTTCATAGTCCATTTGTTTAGAAGGAGGCTATAGGCTATATAATACTGTACCTACGACCAGGAACTTACGGATTGACATGTATAATATACAAGTCTTACTAGATGTCAATGACTCACTTTCCGCTGTTAGCGTATGCGACTGCTCCTATCCACACATTGCTTCTAAGCAGGATAACAGCTCTATCCGTCGTCAGCGTGGAGCTTATCCGGGCCGTCCACGCGTTCTGCCCCTCCATCCTGTCATCCTCGGAGAGGGAGCTGAAGAGATTAGGACCAGATTCCGGCTCTGGACGGGGTATTGCCTCATCCTCTTCTTCTTCAAGCGCTTCATCCTAACATAGATTTAAAATTTGAGGCATAAAATACGCTATCCTAGTTTTCACTAATATGGCAGAAATTAGAGAATGGCGTATTATAAATCTTTTATTTTTTTTCTTATATCTACTATAAGTACACTGTAATTGTCCACTACCATTCCAGCATAGGGATTCCACCATATTGTCCTGCCCTGGTTCAGGATATGTCTGCCATGGTGCACCCAGTACGTGAGGTTGGGGTCCAACAGGTCTTTGAGTGTGTGGCCCTGATAGAACGGGTTGGGGTTGAAGACTAAATCCCCTAGGAGAAAATCGTAATATTAGTAGATATTTTCAAATGTGGTATTTGGGAAATACATATTCGGTTCTAGATTTATAAAATAACGTGATCTTAAATAAACACATATACATTATGTATTCGGCCTCTAAAATTATAAAATCATTTAAAGTTATATCTCCAAATCCACTAGTTCAAACATATTTTCTATTATATTTCAAGCAAAAACTCCGTATTTAAGGTGATATCGTATTACCACAGACTAAAAAAGAGTTTATATCTTAGAAATACTCTTTACTTTATAGTAAATCAATTTAAATTTTAAATGTACTGACAATATTTGTAGTCCCACTAAAGAAAATGTGTATAGTATATTTCTTTCGAATTATAAATTAAATGTTATATCAAATGTACAGTATATGCATATATTATTAGAATCCATCAGAGAACATCAATCAAGTGAAGCGAAGCTGCAGACGGGTTACTAGTCTACACTTTATTAATTAAAACATTAGGTAAATTGGCACCCTACATTACTTCTTAACAAATAAATAATGTAAGGAGATGTCAAAACGATTATGTCCATCTGTTTGTCTGTCTGTACACGCACATCTTCGAATCAACTGGACGGTTTCGAATGGAAGTTTTTATTGTGTAGATGTAAGATCTGGGCAGGATCCAGCCTATAATTGATTTTGAAGACTGGCGCACCTGATAGCACCTGATAGAACCATAGTGGACTAGCTGCACTATAAGAAATAATAAAATACCTACTGCGGTAAACAAAATGATTGAACATGGCTTAGGTTAATATATTGAGCGTCAAAGGTATTTTTCATTGACATACGAATAAGTTCCAAGAGCGTCGTCTGAGATGGTATGGCCACGTTTTGCGCCGGCCTAAGAACCACGTCGGAAGAAAATGCCTTGATTTGTCTGTCCCTGGAGTAAGACCCCCCGGACGCCCAAGGAAGCGATGGCTGGACGTCGTGATGCAGGACATGAGAGCCAATGGCTAGTCCATTAGAGGATGCTCATGACCATGTAAAGTGGAGTCGATTAAGTAGGACGGACTAGACATAGAGGATGCTCAAGACCGTGCAAAGTGGAGTCGATTAAGTAGGAAAGCAGACCCTGGCGATAGGCCGGGATAATGCTAAGTAGAAGAAGATACGAATATCTCATATTTCACGAGCCTCTCATGAAGAACCATAACTCTAGCTACACTATATAAAATAAGGAATTGGCACCTGTTCAGTATGACGAGTATACTCCGATTACACAAAGACAAAGACAAAGATAAAGGTAAATTGTTTTTGAAGCTTAAATTAGCTGTAAATTCTTATATGAAATAAAATAAAATAAACTTTATTAGCAAAAAACAGATTCGACACTACAAAAATTGTGGTGACCTTTGAGGCAAATAAACCCAGTGTTAGTATCTGTTTACATACATAATATTAAGATAATGTACTGTATCTGTTTACATACATAATATTAAGATATAAATAAAATGATCAAATGAGGACAGCATGAAGAGGTTAATGACAGTGGACGAGGCGAAAGTTTAGAGAAGGGTTTGGTGTGCTGTACTCTCTGAGTACCCCGCTAGGGATAAAGCGTGAAGATATGTATGTAATAAAATGATTAAAATAATAAATAGGTTTATATCATCGCATGTGGGACTACATATAAATAAAGTTATAAAATCCACGCAAATGTTGCTAAAGTTTGTTGTTCACCAACTAATTTACTCCAAAAGAACGTTTGCAATCAAACCTCCTCCTTCCTCCATGTCGATATCCTCTTCCTCCTCCCCTGAACCAAATGTGTAAAAGCCTTGCGGGGAGATCGATGTCGAGGCTTGGATCCTGGATATTTGTGCACGGAGGAAATTACGCTCTGTGCCCTCGAATGGTGGAAATGTTATTACCTAAAAAGTGGTAATATAGCAAAAAATAAATAGAGGGCCGTCGACGGTTTGTGGGTTCGATTCCGCCACTTCACACGTCAATTACGTTAATGTCAGTATTTGAAACATATTTCAAATGCTTTTTATAATACTAAGAGCTTTCCAAGGAGATTTAATTATATTGGCTAGTAACTTAAACAGTAAGAAAAAACACAAAGAGCTGTTATGTTATCAATATTGAAGTCGTTGCAAATTGAACAAAAAATTCTATTACAATAGAAAAAACCAAAACAAGTAACCTACCTCCGCATCCAAGTCCCCAGTCATGCACCGGACGTTGAGCCGCGCCACCCTGATCTGGTCGGGGGTGACGTCCGGCAGACAGATCCACGGGTCGCCTATCTCGTTGCATACGTAATACACCTGTGGATTTGAAAAAGTCATTTTTATTTTATAGGCCGTGGTGGCGGCACAAAGTCTGGACTATAACGGTGACCAACATGTAAGGCCTCGAAAATTGAACGGAACGCCGGGAGCAAAGTGTTTTAACACTATGTTCTCTTAAGTTCTCACAGAGTTCTGCCTGCATATAACAATAGCATAGTTGCAACTGCATTGTGCTACATGCAATGCAATCTTTTAGAACAGAATTCTTCATTATATTCTTCATTATTAATAAAGGTTAAATTTCAATCTATAACTTATTAAATCACTTCTTAGGCAAAAGACATCGCCATGGCTAGTAAGAATGAATAAGAAGATTCATAATATATTTCCCTCATACAGTGGTAATAATATCGAATATCATCCATATGTAACCTTTTTATTAACTCCCTGTCCAGGTCTCTCTACAGGTATGGGAGGAGGAGGCTGCCACGTGGACTCGGGGATGGGGGGTAGCTTCGGTGGAACTGGCTCTTTGGGCTTCTCTTCAACTGCCTCACCTTCACCCACTTTGTAGAAGATTTTTTTTTAAATGTCAAATACCTTGTATATAACATATCGAATAGTATTATTATCAATTTAAAGATATCGCTTGGCTCAAGACAGAACGCTGATTAGTTAATTTTTTTTGAGTTGTTCCATTGTTGATCCATGTATGGACTATTCCATGCTTGAAAGGCTATAGGCTACGTCATTTCCATTAAACCGCACGGGTAAAGCTGCGGTCAAAATCTTGTTATCTAATAAAAAAAAACACGTCTATTGTTTATATCATCAATTGTTTATTAATCAATCAGCCGTTTGTCATTACACTCAAATCTCTATATTAGACTACTAGATAGAGGTATTGTAGTAGGGGAAGAAAATCAACGTCATTCGACGCATCCACCCTAAACAAAACAGAATATATTCAAAGATGAGGCAATTTAGTTATAGTTCCACAGTTACTTACACATTTCCTTATTTTCCTCCAACTCTTGCCCACGACCTTCTTCCAGGTCCTCTCCCTCGCCAGGCATGTCTTTCAATTCGAATTCCTGTATTCAGTTATAACAAGGGCGTGACATTTTTTAAAATATAATAAGCATCTCCGACATGTGTGGCAAGATGTATACCAAAATGGCTAAGAATATATATATATATATATATATATATATATATATATATATATATATATATATATATATATATATATATATATATATATATATATATATATATATATATATATATATATATATATATATATATATATATATATATATATATATATATATATATATATATATATATATAACATTTTAAAGTTAGTGACAAAACATCCATTTTTGAATCCAAAATTGTAAATTTACACGTTGTTACCACACAATTTTAACAAATAATCTTTATTTCCTTGTTCTGAGTTCTGAGAGATATAGTATAGTTCTGAGAGAGGAGTGTCTTGACACTAGGCACGCTCTATCTTCCCTGATATGCGTGATAAGGCGTGAAAATAAAGCTAGAATTTAGAAACATTCTAGGTGGAACAGCTTCCTATCCTACTTTAACACTTTTACAAGCAATTAAAGTGTTATTAAGAAAAAAGTATTTTTGTAAGAGGTTTCCATTGAGAAAATTAAAATAATATAAAACTTACTCTGATCCGTCTGTCTAGTTCTTCCATAGTAAGGTCTGTCTCAGCGACATAGTAATTCGCTTTTGTGCCGTAGATTTTGCCGAAAAATCTGTACATAAAAAGAAAACGACAGTATTTATTTCATATTATATATGAAATGTTGTGCAGTGGGACAGCCTCTGAAATTCGATGATCGTGGGTTCGATCTCCAGTCGAGGATTTTTTTTAATGCCGCTTAAAACGTAATGTCTCGAGAAAAGGAAACCGGAATGTCTTGACACTAGGTATTCTCGGCCAACCTTTCTATATGTGAAATAAAGATATCAGACATCTTAAAAAATAATATCTTTGTTGTGCCTACCAGTGACGGGTATGAGTTCAATATCCATCGGATATCTCAATCCCAAGGTAAGTGGAACTTATTAGAATAGGTAAGTCATAAGTCTAGAAGGTAAGTTAACAGACGCTTAAATATAATGTAAAATATTAACCTAACAGTAGCTACAGGTTCCTTAATCCCCAACATATGGAGAGCTATGTAGAGCGCATAGCATTCACTTTCAGGTAAACCGTATCCGGCCTGGGAACATATACATGTGTATTGTATTATATATCAAAAAATTGTTATATATATCAAAACTAAAATATCAATTATTAGCAAAACTCATATTTAACTTAACTTAAAATTTTTTTTCTGTAATCTTTTAAAGTCAAGATCTGTCTGGAAAAGATCACCTGTAGTGATAAAGCTGTCTTTACACCAAAAATATATATATTTTTTATTATATATATAGTATTCCTGTTGGTGAAAGAAAGTACTGAATACCTATATAATAATAAATCAGCTCTCAGTGGTTGGGAGGTTTTATGTGATGGAACTTTTTTAATAAATTTAATATTCATCATAATTTATAATATATATTGCCATTTTATTCCTATTTTTGACAGGAACCAGGTGTTACCAAATCAATTACGCCGGGTTCGCATTAAAAAACAAAATTATCATACCCAATTGTTGTAGTACCGTGAAAATCAGTCTAGTAACAAATATTTTGATTAATTAATTTTAAAATTTAGGCTAGGATTAGGATTTTTGTTTAAATTATGTTAATTAATTAAAATATTAACCTCTCTAAAATAGTAATTATGATCTACAAGATCGACCACCCTAGGTTTCACCATCTCTTCTTCAAGATCTAGCTCTTGTTCTTCTTCTCCCATGTCTTCGAACTTTTGGGATTTGCTCGCAACCAACTACAACCAACCAAGTAGAATAATTTCCAAATTACCGCGGTGCTTAGATCACAAAAATACATAGAGATTAATTATTATTTAAACACTAATGGACATCAATTGACTTTCGTGCGTTTACTATCATTTACATTTAATTTTTTTTTTTAATTTCACACTTACCTTCCAGAATTCGGGCCGAAAATTTGAGAGCCTACTGTAATAATACTCTGTGGCAGAATTCTAGACATTGCGCGTTGAGTGGCGAACACGCACTTTTTTTTACTCGAGCGAGAAAATTAATGAATTAATTCCCCTCAAAGGGCATCATAACCCACCACCATGGTCTTTACCCAGTTTACAGTCAAACGGTGTCTTACATCGCCACGATCGCCTTATTATATAGAAACTCAATAACAATTTTTATTTCTTGCATCTCACCATATTAGCGTAGATAGACACACGCAGTGTTTATATCTTTTAAACGATTTTTTTAATACCTGAATCATTAGAACATTTATAGATAATATTAATATTTCATGAATGAAACAAAAAATAAAATCGGGATAAGTTATCTATTAACCAATATGGGTTGTTTTTGGAGTAAGATAACCAGGTACTCCAGAAAGTGTGCGACTGTGACATTACTACTGCCGACACAAGTAACTACCTATTTATAGCTGCACTTGTAAGAGAAAATATTCACTAAATGATGCCCATCGTGCCAGAGACATGCGCTCTAATAGGTTTAAGGATAAGGTTTTATTTAGTAAACAATCCTAACCCGAAACATTTCTTCCATCCTCCTAACAAGTATTAGCTGCGGGGGTGATATATAGATGTCGTTCAGAAGATCGAAGTTGGGACGAAACTTCTCTTGCTTTACTTGCCATGAGTACTGTTCAAAATTATCAACTACATCCGGTGGTCTTTGTGACAGTATTTTATGTACAACGTCGACGAGATGGTCGTATCTATAATGAAAAATTTATATTACGTTTTAAATATATTATTCGACAACTTTAAATAAGAAAAAATAATATTTGTTGCCGCTAATTTGGTAAACAGAATTGATGCAACAACTCAATGCAGGACAACACACGTCAGACTCAAGAATATACAACAAATATCTATGAGGGTATTTACATTAAGTTTAACTACTTTCCAGATCTCTATGGACATTTATTACTAGAAAATTCCATAACTATAATAGAACGTGTTGGTATTGTATATATATATATATATATATATATATACATATATATATATATATATATATATATATATATATATATATATATATATATATATATATATATATATATATATATATATATATATATATGTATATATTTTATGATTCACACTTTATTCCTCATATAGTAAGGTAGGTAGGTAGGTAGTAACGTACGTTCACTCTGCTCTCCGCCAGAATGCGAGACATTGCGTGTCGGGTAGCGAACTCAACGCCGCACTATATAGTATATGTAAGAGCGGGGAAATATAAATGAATTCACAATCGTCTTGTTTACAGTCAGATACCGCGTTATAATAGCCTCAATCGTATACAAATAACAATAGTTACTTTTTATATTATAAACAAATATATGTATATATAAATTTCAGTATATAAAATTTTTATCTTACAATGTGTCGCCAGTAGCAGCGCTTTGTTGTTTCAAGAAATTTTTCGCAAGTACCAAATCAGTATTAAGCTCTGGCATAACATTTTCAGCCGCTGCTATGATGTCTGGCTCTAACAAGAATGTTTGAGACATATTTGATAATATTTATTATTCTTACAATATTTAATGTGCAATATTCTACTAAATAATTAAAATATTCAATACTAAGGTACTGTCAATGATGACATATACACGCACTTTTTATTTATTTTTAAATAAATACTATATACTAATATGGTTATTAAAAATTTAAATTTAACAAATACTTTACCATTTCACATGAATCTTACTTACAGCAAAGAAACCAATATATATTGTAGATCATATTATTTGTAGTTTATATAAAAATAATGAATTTCAATAGTAAATGATGTACACATTTAATTTATGTGTTTATAAACGAAATATAGTTATTTGTATCTAATTGTCAAACTCACCTGTCAATTGTCAACAGCAGAGTTTTGTGCCAAAAATTTGAAAATGTTGTAAATATTTTGTTACCGCGTAAATATTAAAGTACTCTCAAATAATTTGTATTAAATGCTATTAAAATTAATACCTTGTTAGTATAATATGATATCATCAATAACCATTAGAAGTTAAAAAACTAGCCTATACTTAACCTCAAAATAATCATAACAAACATACAAAACAATGGCTGCAAAATTTGACGTAGCTCTTTATAACTTTCGTAAAAAATGTCCTTATGTTAGCAAAGATCTTCTCCGCTGGTTTCCTGGTCATATGAACAAAGGTTTGAAGCAAATGCAGAGAAAGCTCAAATCTGTAGACTGTGTTATTGAAGTTCATGATGCTAGAATACCATTTACAGGCCGAAATCCAATTTTCACTAGTACTATAACAGGAGCTAAGCCTCATGTATTAGTTTTCAATAAAAAAGATTTAACTATACAGTCCCTTATACCTAGAATTAAAGATCAACTAGCTGCAGAAGAAAATATACAAAATGTAGTGTTCACAAATTCAAAAGATCAACATTGTCGAGGCCTTAAAACTTTACGACCACTAATGGTAGATCTTATAAAGAACTCAACCAGGTGTGTTTCATTTTTATACCTTAAAATTTACGGAATTATAAATCCTTATACATTCTTATACAATAACAAGATGAAGATCTTGTTATTATACCAGAGAGAAATTACTGTTCAGATACTTCATTGTACATTTTGCCACTCATTTAGAAATATTGTGCAATAGATAAAAGAATATTTATAATTTTTTTATCTTTGACTTTCAATATCAAAATTCAAGTTAAGTACATAAAAGTACAAAAAATATGTAACGGTCTAACAATTAATGATTTAACAGATACAACAGGACTGAAGAACTGGACTATAACATAATGATAATAGGGGTGCCAAATGTTGGTAAATCATCTCTCATCAACATGTTAAGGAGCAATCATATGAATATCAGACATGCTTTGCCCGTTGGTGCTGTAGCGGGAATTACAAGGAGTGTTATGACTAAGATCAGAATTAATAATGACCCAAAAATTTTCATGTTTGATACACCCGGTAAGATCTTTAACAAAAACTCAATTAAACTTTAAAATAAATATCTTTATATTATTATCTATATATATATATATATATATATATATATATATATATATATATATATATATATATATATATATGTATATGTATATGTATATGTATATGTATATGTATATGTATATGTATATGTATATGTATATGTATATGTATATGTATATGTATATGTATATGTATATGTATATGTATATGTATATGTATATGTATATGTATATGTATATGTATATGTATATGTATATGTATATGTATATGTATATGTATATGTATATGTATATGTATATGTATATGTATATGTATATGTATATGTATATGTATATGTATATGTATATGTATATGTATATGTATATGTATATGTATATGTATATGTATATGTATATGTATATGTAAATGTATATATATATATATATTTTTATATATATATATATATATATATATATATATATATATATATTTATATGTATATATATATATATATTTTTATTACAAGGAAATTTTATAAATTATTTTTATAATTTTTTCTCATGAATAGCGAAGTTGGCACAAGAATCTTAGTATTCAAATAGTTATTTATTAATTTAAGTGAAGCATGTTGAGTGAAGTACCTCAATGCCGCACTTATAACACCAGAGAGAGGAAATCAAAAAATTCCCCTTAGTGAGCATCTATCCTACTACCATGGCTTACTATTCAGAAGTTCACTTCGGCAATTTTTCTACCAATGTATATAATAAATATTTTTACATATTTATTTATTATTTAGGTATCTTAGAACCATCAGTAACAGACATTGAAATGGGCTTGAAGCTGGCACTCTGTGCGTCCCTACAAGACCACTTGGTGGGTGAGGAGATCATAGCTGATTATTTACTGTACTGGTTGAATAAACATGGCAAATTCAATTATGTTGATTACATGGGAATGATGGAGCCGAGTGACGATATCAATAAGGTATTAAAAATTTTAAATTATGCTTCCAATAAAATAAAATAATAATATATTATAATTCATGTAAAACCAACTGAAAAATAGCTTTAGTACTTAAAAAATATTGCTGCTCATTTGCTTACCATTATGCGGAGCCGCTAGTTTTTTTTATCATTACACTGTTTATACCTTTTATAACATAAGCTTGACTAATTTTCATAGCTATGAGGAAATAAGCGATATTTCAAGTTATTTCTTGCTTTGTTTTTTTTTTTTAACTATTATTATTCATAGTTGTATTTACTTAATTAAAATGTAGTTGTTACTTGTGTGTAACTTACTAAATTACAATAAAACATAATATATAATTTATCATATGTTTTTCACATATGTATTTTTTTTATATATATATATATTTTTTGCATTAAGCCCTCTTAGTTTTTTGTACAATCAGTCCTTCATTTGTCTAAGGTTGTTTGTAAGTGATTGCTTGAAGTAATAGTCTTATTGCTTGTTGCAGAGGTCACCTCTGCACACATTTTATATTTCTCAAACATAGAATTTTAGAAATTAGAAACATAGAATTTCTATTTTATTTTATATTATTGTAAATCAATCAAGATAGTTTCTATGCATTTATAATGTTTATTAGGGATACTACTCGCCGACATCTTGACCGGCGACAGAATCTATTTTTAGGGATCACGATGTAGATATAAGAAAAACTGAATGAATTTAAATAAAATTTATTCAAATTTGTACTGTAAATACTGCCATCTGGCCAACAAGAGCTCGCATTAGCTAGCTAAATTGAAAATCTTTTGAAGCTCATAATTTGGTAGGTATCTGTGGATGCCACTATTTCGGAACTATTGAACTTAAATATAATAATTCCATACATGCATTTATAAAATGTTGACTTCTCATGTTTAGGAAATAAAGGCAATAAATATGTCTTTTTAGATAAATATTTTTAAATATTCATTTTTATTCCAGGTTCTTATATCAGGAGCTTTAAAATACAACCGGGTAAGACGCACCCGGGACTATGACAACCAGATGCGGGAAGTTCCAGACTTCACAGAAGTGGCCAGGATGATGATAAAAGCCTTCAGAGCCGGCGACCTTGGGAAAACTTTGTTAGATATAGAGCTGTTAAAAAGTAGAAATAACGATAAACAGAAAATAATGGCGTAATATTTGAATTGTGTGTAAAAATTTAACCCTTACTGTAACCATGTAACATGTAAATAACCCGCAGTTTTGTTCCAACAGTCAAATGGACATAAGTGAGCTCCCAAGGTATCTAAGACCGTTGGTAAGGCAGG
Organism: Dione juno; assembly: GCA_037127375.1. Classification (NCBI taxonomy): domain Eukaryota; kingdom Metazoa; phylum Arthropoda; class Insecta; order Lepidoptera; family Nymphalidae; genus Dione; species Dione juno. The sequence goes on from JAXRJS010000067.1 coordinate 9,438,473, forward strand.
TGACGTGGAATTTGATTCTTAACAGGAATATCTTACTCTGCCAGAAAGACCAGGCCACCTTTTTTTCATATAGCTTGTAATTTATTGAAATTTTCTTTTTTTTCTTGTTTTGAAAAGAAACCATTTTGTAAAGCGATAGTTGGTAAGTAGGTAATATAACTTTAATAATGTAATTCTTTTGTTTTCATGTAAATACTGCTATATGTACATGAACTATTGTTCTACATTGAATTGTAAATATATACATATGTACATGACTCAAGGAAATTTTGTTTTATTTATTTTTTTTGACTTCGTTTATATTATTTTTTTTTTATTATGAACCCGGCGTTTTTTGTACTGGATGAGGGACTTTGCCAACAAAAATATTATCAGTATGTATTTATCTTCACATATTACAAATAATATTCAGTATCTTTGTGAATTTAGTATCTTTTTTACCACAAGTTGTTGACAACTACGTATACCTGTGACAAGCAGTCCAGCCGTAAGTCTTACTTCGAGTAAGAGAACTCTCGTCGAATCCAGCTCGGATGGGCAGCATTCGGGAAACTACAAAAAATCTTTGTATCCAAATTACCGCATTGTCTCAAGACGAAAGTCTTTGACCATTGTGTGTTGCCAGTGATGACCTACGGAAGCGAGATTTGGCCGCTAACTATGTGTTTCATAAAAAGGCTCAAGGTCACACAGCGTGCAAAGGAGAGAGCCATGCTTGGTATTTCTCTACTTGATAGAATCAGAAATGATGACATCCGTAGGCACAAAAGTTACCAACATTGCTCGAAGAATTGTGCAGCTAAAGTGGCAATGGGCAGGACACAGCGAGGAGAACCGATAGCCGTTGGGGTGGAATAGTTAAGGGCAAAAAGGACGAAGCTCGGTGGGCAGTCCTCTATTAGGTGGACCGACGATTTGGTCAAGGTCGACGGAAGTCACTGGATGCGCGTAGCACGGGACCGATCGTCATGGAGATCCTTGTGGGAGGCCTATGTCCAGCAGTGGGCGGAACAGCTGTGATGATGTTGATGATTATTTTATTATCATCGTCTATTAGATTTTCGGCCAGAAAAACGTCAAAAATCTCTGCCTCAATTTATTTGGCATAAGAAACTCATTTAGTTATTTTTTTAAAGTCAACTATGATAAAGTCTTAGAGAAAATTATACATGTCGCAGCTTATCTTATTTGGTACTTGAATTAAAAACCTAAAGCATTAGTCACTTCACCATTCGACTAGCATGAATGACCAGCCTGACACGTACAGCAACCCGAATGTCACAATCAGAAATGACTTAGATCTAGTGACGTGACAAACTTTACTTACAGTCAGTCAAAAATTATAAGTACATTTTCATAAGCTTTTTTTTAGCTACACGCATATAGCAGGGCACCTAGGCAGAGGGAACCGGAAGGGAGTGTTAAGACACTCCGTTCACCACTTTCCGCCTTCTGAGACATTGCGTGGTAAAACCTGAGCAAGGAAAATGAAAATAATTAATTCTCCCCTCGTGGAAATCGAACCCACAACCGACCAAACCGAGATATATAAATTAGAAAATTAACCAGGGAATTATTGGAATGTCTCTATAGCTATTTAATGCGAGTTATTTACGTGAAATTTTGTGGACGTTGTTTTACGAAACATCGGTCATAGAACTTTGTGTTTGTAACATGTAAAAATGTTTTGGTAATTTTTTTCTTTATTTAGTAAGCAGTTTCTAGTAGCCGAGACAAATAAAGTTCCATAGTTAAATTAGAGTATTTTATTTTTTAATTTGTTTTTTTTGTTTAGGTTCAATGCAGGCTTTATTAAGTTATTAAAAAATTGACCATTTCACAGGTAGGTACATTTTTAGTTTTGTCTACAGGAACGATATTTTATCAGTTTGATTTTTGTATTTAAAACTATTAATTTTCTTTTATTAATGTTTTATGAATTGTCTTTAGAGACGTCGCGTGTTGAGTGGCGGAACTCAACGCCGCGCTTTTGCCTTGTTACCAGAGCGAAGAAAATAAAAATTGTTCATTATTCCCGAGTAGGAATCAAACTTGCACACCGTGGCGCTTACAGGCAGACGCTGTCGCCTCTGCGCCACGACGGTCCTCCATTACATAAATTTAATTAAATATATAGATAAAGCAAACTGATTGTGACGTCAGGTAGTAGGTATATGGAAAAATGTGTTTTAAAGCTCAATACAAATAAAGATGAGCAAAAACGAGAACAATTGAAGAAATTAATAATTATAGCGAGCGATGTGACGCGTATGAATGTGACGCGTACGGCAAAAAATGCCTTTTTTTTGAAGTCTAATAAAACCTCAAAACAAGACGCCTCATACTATATCTACTCATTGTTTTCCAAATAACGTCTAACAATGTCTGTTTGACATAACAATGACATTCAGTGCGCCGCAAGCCTCAGAGACTATACAAAATTGAAAAATACAAAAAAAAAAACATATATAATGCAAGTATAATACATATAACAAGTTAAAGTACTGTTCATCAAGATGAACCTATTGGAATATATTGAGATAGTTCTGGAAAATCTGCAAGAGTACAGATGGATTGTCGAAGAGGCGACGGCGCGCTACCCGATCATAACAATGTCGCGGATACACACAGCCTAGTACTATGGCACCCTTGGTTCTCATTAACGATCACCAACCAACTGTCATTGATACTGACATCAGGCATCCTTTAGTCTCTCCTATAACGTCTTACACTATTCTGTCTTTAGAATACATTGAAACCTCGGAAGAAGGTTATTCGACGTCATCTAACGAAACTTCTGGAAGCTTCTTCTCCGATGACACGCTGAGCATGATAAGCACACCGTGGACCACAGAATCTTGGACCTCCGTGACACCTTGCACCACTCAAACTATACTTACCTCTGTGTCGTTCAACCCAAAATCATTATCTACTAGCGATATCACATCAGACATAAGCTCAGATAGCAGAATGATTAAAACATTATTTAATACACATTCTTTTTCTGATAAAAGTTTGAGGGTCATACCCATATTGGATTATCAATCGCTGTCAAGTACGCTCAGCTCCTGGAGCTTGGAGACATTTACCAGTCCTGTAGACTACTCCCACACCCTACTGGTAAAAATCAGTTACCCATGGAGTCCATGCAGCTTCTTAAGTGAAACCGATAATTATCCAACCTCATTATATAGTTCTATAGCAAGTGAACTCTGCCCCATACATTCCATGACCATCGACAGCATGTGATATTGAATTTAGTAAAACATATGTTTATTCTTTATTATTAACATAAAATTAAGATATTTGCATAAATTTGTTTTTTTTTTTGTAATTACTGCAATTAACTTTCAAATTTAGTTCCTGGTGAAATTTTTCCACCTATAGGTACTTGAACTTGCCGGGTACCATTTATAATGAATTACATATTAAATAAAAACTTACAATTTATATGCTTGGCTTATTATTTGGCTAAAAATACATGTTCTATAAATTATATGTATTACTATTGTAGCATGCAGTATTAATCTTTACACCAAAAAACCATTAAATAATAAAAGTTCCAATTGTAAAAATTATCCGCAACTGGTAAACACGACGATTGTGGGTTCGATTCCGCCTTAAGGTATTTTAAATTTGAACGCTCTGGTGACAAGACAAAGCACGGGCGTAGTTTCCGCCACTCTACACGCAATGTTTCGAAAATTGTGTGTGTAAGTAACGGAGAGCCATTACACTAAGCTCTCTCTGCATATAATAATAGCATGGCAGTATCCCGCATATACGTGCTATGCCATGCTATATGCATGTAATTTACCACTGGTGAATTTAGGAAATTGTAGGTATTATATTCTTCTCCAGTTGGGATTTGAATCCACAACCGCCGATATCAGATCCGCAACTTGTTAACATGCTGTATTAAATTGTATATAAAGACTGTATTGTTAAAACTTGTTTTTTTGTTGGTCAAATACCGATCAAGTTTGAGTCGGTCTCACGCACCGAGTGTTCCGTATGTACAAGTTCGTGATTACAGGTCAAGGGATCTAAAGCTGAACTACAATTGTAATTTGAACAATGAATTTTCTACTGATGAATATATGGCTTATAATAATAACTTAAAAGCATTTTTTGCCCTAAGAGACTGCATATCTAAGAAGCACTGGATATAAATTTCAGGCATAGAGATTAACAAACGAACAGACATACAACGAAGTGACCCAATAAAGATTTATATATTTTTCCGTTTTATATATTCAGGTACGGTACCCTAAAAACGTAGTTTGTGGAAAATAACCGTAGAATTTTAATTGGCTCAGACCACGTTCACCTTAAGGCGTATATTTTATTAATAGTTAACATTCATACTGAGATTTTAATAGATTTTTGTTTGGTGTGGACGGGAGAAGCGTAAACATCCACCAATAGCTTATTCTTATCGGTCTGTCTGTCTGTCTGTCATTGTAATGATCACTTCGTCATAGACTACGTCACCTATGTACGTCATTGTAATCATAAATTTAAATTTACAATTAGTTTCATTGACGACGTACGTTTTTTCACCTATAAACCTTCATTTTATACTCCAATTCTCATAAACTGTCAAAAATATTATTGTACCATACCATATGTTTTACATACTTGCTTAAAATTAAAAAAGTAATCAAAAGCTAAACTATATATTTACTATATACTTTAAAACAATATATTTTGTCGTGCCGTTAGAAGTACCGACCTGACCGTATTAGAGGTTAAATAAATTACACGCGCAATAAACATAAAATTATTTATAAATTGTATGACTTTCAAACAGAAGGTACCTAAGGATTTTTTTATAGTTAATTTATAAAAACTTTAACATATTAGATTTTCCAGTAAAGATTAAATATAAAAAAGTTATACTTACAAATATATGTTATAAGCGTATTTGTAATAAATTATCATATACCGATTGTGTTTATTATTTACAATATAAATGATTTATAAAGACTTTCCTTTAGTGACCTTTGTCTTCTACATAACCAACGGCAATCAGAGTACAATGCTCAATTATACAAACGGTTAGCGACATGAAAAAAAATGACGTTTAAAAATTATTTTTCTTTTTCAAACTGCACTTCATGGATTAATTATTTAATAAGAAAAAAATCTCCATCAAGGATTAAAATGTACCTACTTAGGTATGTCAAAGTATAGACAAAATAAGTTTATTCGCCAATATTTTCAAATAAATATAATTGTGCTAGAATATATTAATACAAAAGTGGAATAAAATTAAGTCCTTGTGGTGTTCATAGCGGGCAACCTGCCATTTTATCTTAAGCCACAAATCAGCTAACTTTTTTTAAATTATACAGATGATATCATCATTTTTAATTTGACTCCAAAATTGAATTAAAATCATACTTGTAAAGTAAATTAAAGATTGTAACGTGAACTGCAATAATCCATAATAAGTCAGTCAATGTTTGATATAACACTGACTGACCTAAAATCTAATAACTTATTAAATTAATAACTTAAAATAAAAGGAAACTTGGATTTTAAAAAGAAAACAAAATACATACACAACCCTCGTTTAATAAAATATATTATCTATTAATACGCATGACATTGACAAATTAAAATATTTAAAAAAGAATAGGTTCTAATAGACTCTAGAAATATCTATTTAATAGGCTAAGTATAAAGATAACAAACCAATGAAAAATAAATAAAGTGCTAATGCACAATCTGACAGAATGAAAAGTAAAATTGCAAGAATATAAAAAAAAATGATGAAGCTTTAAAACGTGTTAAAAAATATACGACACCAATCTACGACGTTACTTAAAGAGAGCTATAACACATTAAACTGACTGACTGACTGGCTTACATTCAAATTAATTATCTGCTCTTACTTGTGTAGTAAGTTAAGTTTTTTTTTAAAGTATTGATATTAATATTTTGTATTATAAAATGTATTTGTGCTAGTAAATATAACTTCTCACGTTACTGTTGCGGGACGTTGCATACACCGATCACCGATTGGTAGTACTTGGCCTCTTCAAGGGCATCTACTAGGAATTTACCCAGATCGTGCTTGGAAATGCACCGACCTGGCGACTTGTCTGGATTCACCTCTATTATAACCTCCCGGCTTGGGTCACCTGTTCAAAAAATATTATTATTAGTTATTTTTTTATTTTCGTTATTCATGGTAAATCTCAACTTCCCATAAATACAGACAGAACGCGGCTTGAGTTCCTCCACTAAATAAATAATGTCTAAAATTTGGCCGGTAAGCGGAAAACAGAGTGTTGTGACAATAGATCTCTCTGCATGAAGAAATAAGTGTACTAAATAAGAAACCATATCCCACAAGAGAACTACCTGATAGGTAGGTACCTATTCTATAGTTACCACTAAATTTTTATTAAGTCTATGATCATACATACACTCGTGTCGTAATCATATACTTAGTGTAAAACAAAACCGCTTATGAAATCAGATATGTAGCTTTTAGTACGGTTATTTAATTTTCGGAACATATTTTAAGTAATTACCAATATGATTGGCGAAACAATATCAACATAGACAAGTGATATCATATTTACATATATATTTTAAGTTCTTCCAGTACTACCAACTGGAAGAACTTACAGTCCCATTCGATACAAAACATAAATTTAAAGTTAACAAGTATAACGAGCTAACCAGGAATATTTCTAAAGTTTAGGAATTTGTAGGCGGTAGACGTAGGAGGGAGAGTATAAGAGCCAAATCTCTCTACATTTTGCTTAGAAAACTACTATTAATTAATTTCTAGAAGGTACTTCGAAGGTGGCATTGGTAGATTCGTTTTGAATTAGATAGAGTGTGGAGCTCTGATAGTGGAGGTGAGAGTTGATGAGTACTTCAACCTCCCGGACCTTAAACCTACACTCACAATCTCAAGTACCAGACACTGTTCTAAGCTCCTCTTCCTATGATGGACCCAGCTTACGCATGGTGAATCAATTACTTAATTACTAAGTAGTTTCTTCTCTATTATCAAAAAACACTTATCCACAGTCTTGCAGGTACTATGGATAGGAAATTAAAAAATAAAAAAAACATTAATTTTATATACCCGGATAATTCAGAAATATGGCTGTACCTATACATACATGCATACTGGAGTGGTTATCTTTTTAGTTTCATATAACATAGTATTTTTTCTAGTTACAATTTCCGACATACAAAGGTCGATAATTAATAGCACCTACATATGAACGTATCAAAACTAGTCAAGGCCGAATGTTAACGATCGTTTGAAAAACCAAAAATAAAGTAAATAAATAAATATAAGTATATTATTAAAAACTAAAATCATGACATAAGGATGTAACAAAATCACGGATCGCTTATTACGGCGTGTAGTATACGTCAATACGTAGCTTAATAGGAGGTTTAAGTGGTGTCAAGAAGGTTGTCTAAATGTTGTATATGTTGTCTAAAAATATTTTAAATAATTAATAAATATTAGTCTCTCGTGTTATTTTTTAAATCTCCAAAAATATAGTAAGGATAGACTAATATAGAGTAAGAATTTTGACGTAGCTCGATGAGAACGTATAGCTTAGTGGTCACAGCAATAGGCCGGTCTTCAAGATACGCGGGTTCCAGTCCTGCTACAGTAAAAATTTTACAACGCTGTATAATCATATTTTTTTAAATTTAAAAAAGTTACAAACAAATTTGCCTTACATTGTTAGGATAATATGTACTCAACATAACAATGTAATATGCACATTTTATGTTTTTCTTTATAATAGATAAATTGGTATTGGTAACCTTGAGAATGTTGATAGTTCAGACAGCGGAAATATATATATATATATATATATATATATATATATATATATATATATATATATATATATATATATATATATATATATATATATATATATATATATATATATATATATATATATATATATATATAATATATATATATATATATATATATATATATATATATATATATATATATATATATATATATATATATATATATATATATATATATATATATATATATATATATATATATATATATATATATATATATACAAGAGCGGGCAAATGCATAATATTATTTCCTCCTAGGAGGGAATCGATCTCACAATCGCCGCGTATAAAGCACGATACTGTCTATCACTTTATTAGAACCTGTACTTCCGTATTAACAAAATTAATACATATGTCATATCCACTTGTCGGTTATAGTATTAAAATTAATAAATCATTTACAATATTTCCACTAACTGGATATTTCTTAATCATAAAACATATCAACGAACAAGTACGTCGCTATTTGACAATGTGACTCAACGTCAATGTACGAGTATGAGTACGACAGGAAGGCTAACATTGCTAAATTGGCATATAGATCAATTTACTACTTATCGCGTTACGTTGGTCATATTATGGATCGGACCCTCTGTGAACCGTGTATATTGTGTATTAATATATGTAACTTTTTTTATTCAAAGACTTCTCTCTCTTCTCAGCATTAGTCCCGGCTTCGTTTGCCAGGGTCTGCCTTCCGACTAAGCTTACTCCACTTTGCACGGTCTTTAACATCCTCAGTGGACAATCTATTGGCTCTCATGTCCTGCGTCACGACATCCAGCCAACGCTTCCTTGGGCGTCCGGGTGGTCTTACTCCAAGGACAGACATGTCATTGCCCTACACGGGCAAGGGCTACCGTGTCAGGTACGGGCACGTCTAAAGACGTTAGTACCCAGACGGAAACTCCGCTTTGCAACGTTGAATATATAAGACAGTAGAAATCATTTAATTGTGGCATGTTATAAATCCATCGAAAACTAAAGTGTAAAAAAAATCCTTTAAAGGAACTTTGTAAGTTACATATGTATATTATTTAATCTGTGCCTTAACTATTTTGACATTTGAAGAACATTCCACTTAAATCACTGTCAATTTGTGTAAATAAAAAAAAGTAGATACAACACTACGCTAAACGCTACAATTTGAACATAAATACATAAATAACAATAAACGCAATAAAAACAGCCTGTATAAGCTATATAGGCTGTTGTTAATCACCAATAGAATATCTATATTAATCTTTTTTTTTAATAACGGTATTATAAATAGCATAAAATAATATCAACGTTGAGATATACTGCGCTTAGCTGAAGCAATGTAGAAAATTCAAATATCTCACCGCATTATGACGTCATAGTCATATCTCTAGGTATATGCTATATACGAAGGTGACTAAAAACGTACACTAAATACATTATAAGGAAGAATATATTGCGCAATTGTTGTCATATAAATACAAATTGTTGTTTTTACGTTTTGTCTAGTATATACATATACATATATATATATTTTTTTTGTATATATATTTTTGTTGTATCCAAACGGGACAACCCTTATCCTATCCTTTAAAATTTATATATATTTACTTAATATTTGACACATTGAAAATTTTAAGCTATTTTTAGCTTTTTTTTTTAGATTATTTTCTTTATATACAAGGAACAAGTCCAAGTCACGATAGGATCAATCATGCTTATCGTTTGCAACAAACAACATGTCAATCCCCAAGATACGGCAGACGACGAACGAGCTCTTCGTTATGATTAACACTTAAAACGTAAATGTTTTCTATCTTTATATATGGATATTTGACTTTGACATTGAATTTTGTATACATCTTTTTGGGGTTATAAATAAACGATTATTTACATAGGTTACTACATTTAATATGTCGAGATCAATATTTATAGTAGGATGTGTTGTGGGTGATGCGTACCCTACCCTATATAGGGTATGTCCGAAACACCTTATCATATACTAACATAGATAGAACATTCTCTACTTTTCAATCATATTTAATATTATTCGGAGTTATTCTAAAAGCAACCATCTAATTCTAAAATGAATATTTCCAAAAGATACTCAAGATTCATTCAAGTTCAATAATTATTCTAAAATGCTATATTATATACATTATTTATTGTATTTTTTTTCCTTTTAATATAAAAATATATAATTAAATTTAGCGAGGGTGGAGTTATCTCTATGAGAGATTTCTTCCAGCATGTTCAAGTGGGAGAATAAGAATGTATCGAGAAGACAACAATATGCAATTTTAAAGTGACATTACGATTAATTAATTAAGAAAGCCTAAAAATATTAATTAGAACTAACAAAACATATATATGATATGTATCCGCTTACTACAAAAGATATTTTAAATACCTAAGGAATATAATATATACGTAATATATATAGTAAAAATGTAGGTGTAATTACTGGTGAACTATCATATCCTCGCACGTGACTTGTTCATTGTTGAATACTTTAAAAACGTGTTTAGAACATTGCATGTATCGGATGTTTTTGTTTCATATATAAAAAGCAAACCTGACTGACTGACTGACTGACTGACTTATATATGAACGCACACCCGAAACTACTGTACCTAGAAACTTGAAATTTGGTACAAGAGTTCCTTTCATGATGCAAGTGAGCACTAATAAACAATTTTTAGAAATACAACCCCTACGGGAGTTAAATAGGGTTCTAAAGTTTAAATGGAATTTTCTCATTTTTAGACTTAGAAATATGTAAATAAGTATATAAGTTTTGGATTACAATTAAAAATAATCTGTGCAGACGAAATGGACAAATTCTCCCCTAAAGGTTTAAAATGGAGGGTTAATAAATGGTAAGTACACGTGGACGAAGTCGCTCCAGCTTTGCACGGGTGCAATGCTGATACTATATATTCTTTATTGCACACATAAAAAAAAATCACATAAAATAAGTGTCGGCATATATGTCGGCAATGGTGGGCTTATTTCTTATAGAAATCTCTTCCAGCCAACCAGTGGAAGAGAGTAGCTTTTACACAAATAGCGGAACACGATTTGAAAACTAAAATATAAATAAAACGTGAATATAAATATAAAATGAATAAATGAAAATATACACATATAAATATTACTAATAACACAAATAAATATTACTATATACATTCACAGCTTTTTTGTCATTACACAATACAATGATATTTTCTTTAGAGATTACTCTTGAAATAGCGACATATAATCGGCCATGTGAAACACATCACATTAGAAAACTTAAAAATGAGCAGTGTTCCTCTACTATATTGTGCATGTGTTATACATATAGAGCTTCCGCTAGAATCATTTTGTATATTAAAAAAAAAACCCGCATTAAAATCCATAGTAAAAATCCTCAAAAAAGCATACATACGGACAGACAGCGAGAAGCGACTTATACTAGCGTTTTATACTATATAGTAATACTTTTTTAAAAATATACATATTATATTATAATCTATTTAAAAATTTTCACTTCACATTTGTAAATACAATCTGTTTGACATATCGCAGAATCAATTACTTCCTAAGGTTATCAGTAAAGCATCGGTATTATAGTTTATTGAATTAAGCTCGATTCAACATAATGTGTACATATTGGGGTCATCGACCGATAAGGTGTTGCAATAACATTATTTATTACACCTGACACAATGCACACGTGCGAATTATTTCAACGGAAAACCACTTATATTGTAATTCACTTGTTGTTTTTATAAATTATTATTGATATATAAATTACGAATTTCTACCTGCTTATGTATGACTCGTTACTCTGAACGCAGGCAGAACGAGTTATATTACAAGTTAAAATATATCCTATAGCATTTCTCGTTTAATAAAGCTTTCGTCTTCAACTTGAAGTACTGTTGATGCTCGTTCGGGAGGCTAACAGTTGTACAGTTGTTTTTAGAAAGAAGAAATATTTAAGTCCCATGGGTTCCATGGCTGCCCATCGTGTTCCATTGGCTCATTAAACCGCATGAACGCTCGCCTCAACTGACCGACCTCGTCTCGCCAGTTAACTAAATTGGACTACTTTCTACTAGCACTTTGATCTATAAATTAATTGATAAATGTTCTAATAGTAAGAGAGGTAAGGGGAGAGAGGGGAAGGGGAGGGGAGGGGGACCTCGGTTGACCTACGAAAACACAGCGTCGAAGATACTGGAGGAAGGTCACGTAAAAAGCACGAGGACCCCCCGGAGAGCATGTATGAAGAGGTTAATGACAGTGGACGAGGAGAAAGAGGTATGCAGGGACCGCAGCGTTTGACGCTCCGTTCTCTCTGAGTACCCCGCTAGGGATAGAGTATGGAGATATGTATGTATGTATGTATAAATGTTAAGAAAAGTATAGAGATTTTGCTGTTATTCTCTTACATCTACCGTGTCAAAGTCAAAATTTAAATATTCTTATTCAATATAAGAAGATACATACTTCATTATTTAAACGTTTCTTTTTTTATAGGTATTTTTTTTTCGGTTTAATAAATTACAGATTTAAAACCCGCATTAAAATCCATAGTAAAAATCCTCAAAAAAGCATACATACGGACAGACAGCGAGAAGCGACTTATACTAGCGTTTTATACTATATAGTAATACTTTATTCAGATTAATTAGGTAGTTTACCTTGAAACCTTCTTCGTAGCAAAATTAATTATTAATGTAAATTAATTATTAATGGAGTACAGTTAGAGCATGTATACGAGTTTTAAATTACACTCGAGTAAGTAATTCTTAGGTATGCTTTCTACAAAGTGCTATATTGACTTCCAGTAATATACCGATACAATGGTAAACCAAACACATGCAACGGAAGGAATTTATACCAGGCTTTCTCAGTAATAGTGTCTTCAAAGTGCTGGAATTATCATTGAGATATTTTCCATTTATTCTTTTAAATTCTTATATCTACTTGGGGATTACACCGATTACGGAATTATTTACTTTAAGCAAACAACGTATCAGTAGATATCATTAATCGAAGAACTCTAAAAGTAATAAAAAATAAGACTTAAGTATTTAAAAAAAAACACATTATGTGAGTTGTTTTTATATTAATCCATCTTAAAAGAAACCAAAATTAAAATAAGCAGCTTACCAGATATATGTGGTGGGAATACCGCTACCCAATTAAGACCGCTAGACTTCAACTCTTCAAACATCCTCCTATGGTCCTTCGTGAGGGGTATAAATCTTGGCGGCACCTTATCAGCTTCGTAGAACAAAAAGGCAGAAAGACAAGCAGAAACTTTGTTAACGTTTTTCGCTCTCATAGCTTCGAGAATATTCTTTGTACCCTCAGATAGATCTGAAGTAGGTTCTAGACTTTCCCTAGTACCTAAGGCTATGACCACACCGTCTGTGCCTTCAATGGCATTGGAAACGGAATCTGGTTCTAGAACATCTCCTTTTATTACTTCAACCTTGGATTTCAGCTCTTCGGGCAACTTGGCTGGGTCACGCAGGAAGGCTTTCACTGCTAAGCCTAAAGGACAAAGTAAAAATGTGTTGTTTATTATGATATTTAGCGCAAGGGAAAGCTTCCATAGATAAAATAATTCGTTACTGGAGATGTAGTGGCATGTAGATTTCCTGGACAGGTAAGGTAGCATTTTGTAAGGTTTTCTTAAGTTCCCTAGCAACGCGAAAAATCAGGAATTTGCATTTTACAGTGAACGCAAACTAAGTTGCGGAATACACCACGCTCAATATATTCTAAGTACACGAAAGATATATCATATAATATAGAAAAAATCTTTCGCGTTTTATCTATAGCCATATATGGCACAAACATTTCTTATCAGGTTTGCATTCCCATGGGAACGTATCTCTTCGGTATTGCCATGTTGTTTTCTTTACTACATATTTTCAAAAGTAAAGTCATTTTAAAACGCCGTTGTAGCTACGATTTTTTCTCAAAACAGCCCAACGCGCGCAAGAGGAAAACGTAAACAGGTTTCCTTGCCGGTTTAGCGGCCATTACCATTTAAGTTAAATATATATTAAAGTTATAGTTGTAGCGTAATTATTTACGTAATAAACGCTATTCGTGTATGAATAATTCATGAATTAAAGTGTTTTTTTTAAATTAAATATACATAATTTAAAGTTGTTTTGAATTGTAAAATGACACGATTTTGTACTATCTTTTTTTAAACATTGCATGATCGAATTGGACACAAGAGCTTCTGAGAAATTTAATACAAGGCTATGAACAATGGCTGTTCTAAAATTTTTAAAATTTATTTATATATATATATATATATATATTATATATATATATATATATATATATATATATATATATATATATATATATATATATATATATATATATATATATATATATATATATATATATATATATATATAAATAATTAAAAATAACTTATAAAAACATATTCTATGAAAAATTAAAAGCTCAATTTCTTTGCATTTCATAAATATTAAGAGCTATTGCACATAAATGACAAATCACTGTTTAATAATATTTCTATGGACATTCATTTTACTTATACATCTATCATTTTAAATGTTTCATTCAAAATAATTAGACACTATTTCAATTTAAACTTAAATTCAAGTAAAATCTTTAGTGTTATTTTTTTAAATAAGAATATAGCTCTGTAAATCTTAATATGATATTAGATTATATTAGTATATTTTAAATACATTTATTTTAATTTAAAAATAAATAAAATCTTGCTTTATAATTGATTTTCATTTTTATATATGTTAAATAACGAATAAATATAACAGATGCGGGAACGCATCTAATCTAATAAGGAAAATAATTAACGCTGTAAAATAAGATTAATTAAATATTACCTTTTTTAACTGCAGCTTCAACGGCGCAAAGACCGGTATTACCGGTGGAACCGAAAACCACGACCTTCTTCATATCTGTTAATTTTAAGCTGATATTATAAATTATATACACTTAACAGCGCAAGTGGAATCGAAATACTAATTCAAATCTAATACACTTTACAAAGATTAGATTATTATTATCAGTGCCTATCAAACGCTGAAACCGGCATTCTACGCAAACATTAAATGTACACTACCTTAGATTAACTTAAGCTCTGACCGATGAAATTGATATAAATTAAATTGAATTCAAGGTTTATTTGCCGCTCAATCACGCTCTCTGCATAAATTATCTCAATAAAACGATTGGAGTTTTATTTGACACATGGCATTATGTAAGGAATTTAAAATGTACGAAATATATTTATATCTCTCTTTTTGAAGTAGGATTAAAACAAGACAAAATATATAATGTCAACGTACCGGTGAAGCGACTGTAATGGTCGCATAATAATGTGACCATATAAAAAATAATCTTTCTTACATTTACATATTAAATAATATGTTTCGAGTTACAAAAAAGTAAATAACAAGATAAAACAAATAATTTTGATATTTGCTAGAAAAAAAAAATTATTAAATAATTTACTTTTAAATTAATTTGTTAATATAAGCATTCGATTACAATATATTTTGACAGTTTGACAGTTAAACTTGTGGAAAGAAACGTATTGTAACCTCAAAGTTTCATGCTTGTTGTGATGTTTTGATTTCGGTCTTATTTCAATTATAATTATAAGCTTTCAACTATAATTTGTAACAAAAATGGCAGATAATGAGGAATATTTTCCACGTGGAGGTAAAAAACCTACCACAACATATTTTAAGCAGAACGGAAATGTAAGTAACTACAATATACCACAATGTTTATCATTCATAAAATAAATACTAATCTTTGTTTTTCTTAGTTCCTAGGCAGCGCGGAGAAAGGAGAAAAAAAGAAAAGGAAATTAAAGAAGAAATCTGAAAATGATGATGGATATTTATCTGATGAAGTACAATCAGAAATTGATCAATCATATAAAAATTGTTCAATTTGGTTAAACTATAAGGTTAACTTACTTAATTATTCCGCATGTATAATTTTTGTGTTTATTATAATTAGGCTCTTGTAGTGATTTACGATTTCATTATTTTATATTTAATTAGAATAATGTTTTGTTTTTAGGTTGTAAAGGAAGGCCTCCTATTATTAGGGAGAATTCGACAAATTTTAGAAACTAAAATATACATTGCACTACCATGTAGAATGAGTGGTGTAGTTATGGCTTGTCATATAAGTGAAGCATATAATAAAACACTAGAGGCATATGTTAATGACCAGGTAAAGTATTTAATTTTACCATTTTCTTTTGTAGTTACAGATGATGTCCCACTAAACTATAATGACCTCAATACTAAATTATACATGGCACACTTTTAAATCGTATAAGTAGACCTATACAATATAAAAAAAGTAGTAAAAAAGATAAAATATTTGAATATTAATTTTCTAAAATATTTGAATATTAATTTTATGTCTTTCTTATTATAGATAGACAAAGTCCAAGAGTTACCACAGATGTTTAAACTAGGACAATATGTCACTGTTAAAGTGTTAGAAGTAGCAGATAAAAACCTTATGTTGACTTTGATGCCCCAACATATAAATGGAAGCAGAATGCTTAGCGACTTACATAAAGGTTAGTCCATCAAATACTGTCTTAATGCAGTAATTAATTTTCTATTATGTTACATTTACAGATTATATTACTTGTTTAGTCCATATGTCTATACATACTAATATAAATTTAAAATACTACTTTATAAATATGGAAATCTGTTCTTAAGTCTGTCTGTTATTGTCAATAGGAGCATTGCTTCAAGCAGCAGTATCATCAATAGAAGATCATGGCTGCGTAATGGATATTGGTATTCCAAATACTAGAGCTTTCTTGCCAAAGGAGTGCACTAATCCTGATATTGAATTAGGTAAGTATCAATAATTTCCAAAATTTAAAACCAAACATATTTTATGAGATGCAATTGTGAGCCCTACCATGTTGATTATTTTCTTGGAATATCAATACATAAAATTAAAAATTTTGAGTTTATTCTCTAAAATTCTAGTTTTACTTAGCATTCTATGGATTTACCGTGCGCATGCCAGGCCCATTGTGTTGTAGTTAGAGGAGCTCAGAGCGACCTGGGACTTCCGATCTAAATCCCTCCAAAAGGGGAAAGGGAATTTTAAAGAAAATGCATTAACATACACCTCCACAGTCCCACTCCTTCCACAACATAAGCAAATTTGAAATGATTCTACTAGTGTCACCTATAGAGGAATTTCGTTGTTATACCTCTAGCACCTACTTCAACCACATATAAATTAATTCTAATATTCAATCAGGTCAATTTCTTAGTAAGTTCGAAGTGCTTGTTAAGTTTGAATTTATGACTTTTTGGGGATATTTGTTTCGCACTATAAGTTCTTCCGGTATTACGGGTTTATAAATAAGTAATAATGAAGCGTAATAAAAAAAAATATTGTAAATTAGTGTCTTTTTGAAATCTCTTGGACAGTTTCTAGTTTGAGTCCCGTTATGTAAAAATTTTGATGATTTTTTAATTTTATTTTATTTATATAATATATATGACGGAAGGGGTTTTTCTTCATCATTCATCGTCTTTATATGCAACACCGCCATCTCCAACATACATATGTGTTTTATATGTAACATTTTTTTTAGCTGTTGGCATGCTAACATGGGTAACAATAAAATCAAATCCTGCGATCGACACAAGTGTTATAAAGCTCAGTAATAAATTGCCAGATTTACGAAATGGTATACAAAAACGTAAAACCAACATTCTGTTTCCCGGAACTTCATTGGACTTCACAGTGGACAAGGTAATTTTTTTGATTGATTATTTTAAAGGATTTTGAATTAAAATGTTACTGACGATTTAAGATTTAATGTAATATATTAATTTATATATTTTTTAATAAAATATTGAACATTTATATAATATTTTATTTCAAGTGTGGATATATTTCCATTTTTTTTATTATTCTTATTTTTTGTTTAGCCATTAGACAATGGTATAGAAGGCTACATATTGGACCACTCAACAGCTTACATACAAAGACACCAAGCTGACGCTGTCAAGGGGAAGAAGCCAACACTCGGACAAAAAGTATGTTTTTTAATGGAGTTTATAAACAGTACAATTTTTTTCACAATATCTTAGAATTTATAGCAAGTAAATTCCTGTTACTATGTATGTCTATAATAATAATTAAATGTAAATTTTGTATTCCAGATAAAAGCAAGACTGCTATATGTAGTACCACCACAGAATACACCATATTTAACTATGAAGGACATCTTCCACTCGACATACCCTGATCTGAGTGTGGAGCAGAAATTTAAAGAGGGCGATATTATAGAGGAAGCTAAGGTAAATTTATAAGTTTGTCTTTTTTGTTTTAAGCTTCATACTCTATCCTTTATGAAGCAGGGTGGGCGGAGGGAACCTAATGTTAGACAGCTTATATCTTTTTGAGATAGCGAGTCTTGTTACCACAGTGTGGAGAATGGAAGCAATTCATTCCAAAGTTTACACTTACATATATTATAGTACGTCGTGTTGTTTGTAAAGTGTTAACGCGACTGTTGTAGGTTCGATTCCCATACGAGGGGACATTCATTATTGTCATTTCTTCCCTCTGGTAACAACACAAAGTGCGGAGGTGAGTTGAAGACGGCCATGTCTTAACACTAGGCCTTTCCACCATAGGTCCTTTGCCACCCTGTAATATATAAAGTGAAGATAAAATATACGTATTTATTCGATTAAATAGTTTAATTTAAAAACTTTAGTAATTGTTCTCTTATATTTTTATTACAGGTGCTTAAAATAACAGGACGTTCAGTACATTTAAAATTAGGTGAAGGCAGTATAGGTATATTAAGTCTACGCAGAGTAGCGGTACATGAAGAGCTCTCCGATGAACAAGTGTTGGCCAAATCTTATCCCTTAGGTGAGTTTCTGAGTTCACATGTGATATACATACGTATAAATAAAAAAAAATTATTTTATGAGATCTTTTTTAAACAAAACATATTTTTTTAAAGAATTATAATTTGATACTAATGTGAATTAGTTGGGACATGTCTCACCAACTCGGTAGTTCTGGGTTTCAGTCTAAGTGTTTATTTTTTTTTTTACTTGTATACTAATTTGAATGTTTTGTACAAAGTAATGTAATAATTTGTAATAGTGTTGTCTCTAATTTTATTTATTCACTAGTAATTATAAATAGCCTAAAAAGAAGTTTAAGTTGTTCTTAATAATTAGATCTTTTAAAAAGTGATTTATAAAAAAAATTATAAACATACTTTCTTATATTTATAATACGTTTTTTGTTAAACTTGTATCTTATAAGACGAATTTTAAATGTTTTTCCATTAAAAATGGTTAAAAAGTTTCATCAAAATTTAAAAAAATGCCGCCATTTTAGATCACTAATTTGTATTAATATCTTTTACCAGCTCCATTAAATGAAAAATAACATACTTTACTCTTATTTATTCAAAATTATTATACCACTAAAGTAGACTTATATAAAATAGTCAAAAGATGTGTATGACACGCAAGAGCTGAGGTAGCTGACTGCAGATACAGTGGGTTACGTTGAAACGCTAAACTTTATATTTATATCTAAAGCCTATATTTATATGTATAGCCTATAGCCTTCCTCGATAAATGGGCTATCCAACATGAGAATAGCTTTTCAATTCGAAACAGTAGTTTCAGAGATAGCGCGCTTATAACCAAAATAAAACATTATATTCAGCTTTATAATATTACTATGGACAATGTATTGTTTTTTTTCTTAGGAAGCACGCACAAAGTCCGCGTGTTGTGTTACAACCTCGGCGACTACATCTACTCGGTGAGCGACGACCCCGCCACCCTCCACGAGAGGTACTTCACTCTGTCACAGCTGAGTGTCGGCGACACGGTGGAGGGGACCGTCAGTGTGGTCGCTGATAATTACTTGAGGGTTAACGTGGGGAGGGTTAGCGGTGAGTAATTCATTTTTAGGTTCTTTTACTGCTTTTGGTGATGTTATGAGGGACTAGTATTGATGTGAAGATATGATGTATACTTTGTCTGCTGACTGACTGGTTTAACTATATGACTGACCACTGATAGACCAAGACTGTTGTTGTTGTTGTATTTTGAAATTGATATGGTTAATGTAATAATTATGTTTTTTTTCATTTTTTTGCACTGGCAAGACAAAACTCGGTGTAAAATTTCGCCATTGCCACACAGTACGGCCTGAATCCTTGTGGAAAGCGAATAAAAAGATACCACTAGATTCTCACTGTGTAAACCTAAATGCAAGATACAACGGAGAGCTGAGAGAAAATCTCTGATCTCTTTATACATATTGGCAACAGCTTATATTTAAAACAGACACTCACGGATGCGATTGATGGAGTGTATAATACTACATCTACTTTGATAATGTATTGGAATAGTTTTAGTTGAAGTGATGTGAAGTGTAACATCAGTTTATCTTACAATATATTTGAAAATTTGTAAATAATAATAATAGTAATGTTCTTCCAGGATATGTACCACAGTCACATATGACGGACACGGGGATATTCATTGATCCTAAGAAAGCTAGCAATTCTAAATTGCCTAAAAAGAAGTTTAAGGTAAGTTGTTAAATATAATAATAGAAAGAAGTTTATGATAAATAATAAATATAATATACTTGCTTACCTGTATATCTATATATTATAACATATATATATTTTTTTCTTTTTCTATAATAGAAATGTTTCACAAAATAGAATTTACTAGAAAACCAGTTGATTTTTTTTGTAATTGAAAAGTGCTTGAAAGAGATTACACTATCTAACTAACTCAACGTGGAACGTTCTCGAATTTCGGAGAGTGGAGAACGTAGTGTCTTGGAATTCTCTCTGCCTACCTTAGCTTGGAAAATAGTAGTTAATTCATGTAAAATATTAATTAAGTTAATTAAAATTCTCTTCATTTTTATTTATTTTCCTTTTAATCAGGAGGGGCAACAAGTTAAATGCCGTGTTCTAGCCATAGACCTGAACAAGCAACAGCTGACCCTGTCCTTGAAGCCGTCACTCCTAGATGAGAAGGTGGTAGTGCTGAAGAGTTATGAGGAAGCAGAAATTGGGAAAGTCTATACTGGAGTTGTGGCGGTAAGTTTTCGGAATCGGAATATATATTTGATTGGATATGTATTTATATATAAGGTGCAGAGGTACCGCATCTACCTGTAAACGCGATCGTGTTTGGGTTCGATTCCTACTCGGGGAGAATGAATTATTTCCATTTTATTCGCTCTGGTAACAAGGGAAAAGCGCAGCGTTGAGCTCCGCCACGCAACAGGCAATGCCTCGAATGACAGAAATTGGGGGACGGAGTGTCTTAACACTAGGTTCTTGCTACGGTTCCCTCTGCCTCCTGTTATGTGCGGGACACAGCATGAAGATTAAAAAAAAGATATATATATATATATATATATATATATATATATATATATATATATATATATATATATATATATATATATATATATATATATATATATATATATATATATATATATATATATATATATATATATATATATATATATATATATATATATATATATATATATATATAAAAAAAGATATATATATATATATAAGAGTGGATCAGTGTCTGTCTGTAAAGGTGATATATGCTTTTTTTTGTTCCATCGCTCTGGTAAGTAACAGAATGTTACCTTACCTCATTATATAGAGGATAAAGAGTAAAGCTTGTGGTCGATTTTATAGTTTTCAGTTTTTATGACTTAAGTTGTAGTTATCACAATAATTTATTTTAAACATAAGATAATTTTACTCTTACATGAACATACACATAAGAAATCTATAAGAATACTGTTTCTTCAATTTCGGCTACGGAATCCTAAAAAGTGTAATATTATATATATATATATATATATATATATATATATATATATATATATATATATATATATATATATATATATATATATATATATATATATATATATATGTATATGTATATATATATATATATATATATATATATATATATATATATATATATATATATATATATATACATATATATAAATATATTTCCAGCAAATTCGAGACTATCTAATAGTATCGTTCTTCAACAACGTGACGGCGTTCGTGCCGCGCCGCCTCGTCACCTCGGAGCCGCTGGAGACGCTGACGCACGCCTTCCATCAGGGACAGATCGTGAGTATCACATTCTTTAAAAATCAGTTGCTGCAGATCTTAAATACTTGTTCAAACACTCATAAATATTAATTGTTTTATTTCTCTTCAAATTTATAAATTTCATATTGGTAATTGTAAATGTTATTTCACAGGTAAAATGTACTATTATGTCGGTGAATGCTGAAACTAAAAAGATGTCCGGCAGTCTCACTAATAAACCTTTCATTCCAAATGTAAGTTTTATATACAAAGTTAATTTAAACATAAATTTTTGAATAAAATACTCTATCTAGTAATTATACACTGTTTCAGGATCAAAAGAAACAGCCTACAAAAAGGAAAGGTAAGGAAAAAGAATTAGATTCTCCACGAAAGAAGATAAAACAAGATAAACTAGACAAAAAGAAAAAGAAAGATAATATAACTCCAGATAATCAAACTGAAATGGATATAAGTGAATCAGAAACAAATGAAGATAACAAAAAACAAAAGAAAACCAAAAAGAAAAAATCTGAATCTGAAAGTGTAGATACTGTAATAGAAAAAGAAATCGAAAATCAGAAGCCCAATAAGAAGAAGAAACATTCAGTGAATGAAACTGAAATGGATATAGATGAATCTGTATCAAGTATAAACAACAATAAAAAGAAACAAAAGGTAAAAGATATATCTGAAAACGTAAAAGAACATGACCAGAAGATAAAAAAGAAAAAAAAGGATAAGAAAAATAAACAAAACAATGCAACTGAAGATAATACAGAAAGTGATGAAAATAAGTTAAAACAGAGTAAACAAAAAGATAAAAAAAGTAAATTAGAAGAAGAACAACAGCAAAAGGAAATCTCAGACGAAAGTGACGCCATTGAAACTGATATTCATGAAGATAGTGATCAGGTACTTACATCTCAAGACTTAAATTTAATCGATTTAAGTGATTGTGTTACAGCAAAAAGTTACAAAAAGAGAGTTGTGTCTCTACTTAAAGCCATCAAAGCGAAAGCTAATAGAATAAGTAGAGTGGAGAAAAAAATAGAAGCTATAGAACAAAAAGGATTGGATGCAAAAAATAAAAAATATCACACAGCAATGAATATGGAAAAGTTAGTTATTGAAGAAAGAATAAAGAAATTAACGGAGACGCTAACGGTTGTTCAAAATAAATTAAAAGAATTTGATATAGAATTAAGTAAAGACGTTATAATGAAAAATGATTTAAAATTACCGAAGAATGTCATTGAAATATTAGACTCCAGTGCAAAACAAAACGATAAAAATAATAAGAAAGATAAAAAAGAAGATAATATAGAAGAAACAGACGATGAAGTGGAGAATGTGAAGAAAGTGAAAGTTGTTGATATATCGAAACCGGTTGTTGAAATACCAAGTGTTAAAGACTTTTGGAGCTTACATGAAGAAACTTTGACCAATACTGCAAAGGATGAAGAATCTAGCAGCAGTGAGGAAGAGGTGATTTATCTATATTATATATTTTTTTTATATTTGTATATAATTATTATTAGAAGCCATAGTGGCCCACTTGGCCAGGGCCAGGGTTGTGTACACATGTTCGTGGGTTCGATGCATAAACGGATGAATAAATTGTCATTCTCCAAATTGCTCTAGTAAAAAATGCAGCATCCAGCAATCTAATTCCGAAGTGGAGATCGGAGTGTCTTGACACTAGGGTGTCACTGTTTACTCTAATTATGCGTATACGTTTCTTTCATATATTTCTAAATTAACATTTAATACAAATTATTACATGACTATTATTACAGACTGAAGAAAAGCCTAAGAAAAAGCGAAGGAAGCTCACCGTAGCAGAGAAAGCGACAAAGGCGCGAGAAGAAGAAGAAAGAATAAGGGCGATAGAGAAGAGGGCGATAGAGAGCGAGAGCGCCCCTCGCTCCTCCGACCAGTTCGAGAGGGCCTTGCTCTCAGAACCCAATTGTAGTGAATTATGGATCGCGTATATGGCTTTCCATTTGCAAGTAAGTATTTAGCAGCGATAATTTTAATGTAGCTCTTTAGAATTCCAAGAAGCGTGGGTTCGAGTCCCGCTGTGTTAAAATTCTTTCCTTAGTATGTGAATAGCACTTTAAAAATAGTTAAATTATAAATAGGTTTTTTTAAGGTTTCGGTTTCCCTGGCGGTATTTTTATAAAGCTTTTGGCAGTTTAGAACATTCTGTTTTTTTTTAACAAAAGAGTCTGTATTACTTTAACTTTAATATTTTAATTATAACAAACTTTAATTCACCAGGCAACTGAGATCGATAAAGCAAGAGCGGTCGGTCGCAAGGGTCTGAACACAATCAACTTTAGAGAGGAGTCTGAGAAACTGAATGTGTGGCTCGCCTTACTCAACTTGGAACACAGGTTTGGCACCAAGGTGAGTGGAAGCTAGTGTTTATATGTTTGGTAATATGTTTGTAGTTTAACTCTGTATCTTGTATAGTCTAAAGAGCTAAGAGCTCGTTGAGTGGCGGAACTCAACGCCGCGCTTTGTCTTACCAAAGTAGAGAAATTAATATAATTTATTTGTTAAAAAAAATTTTTTCACTGGCCCACAAAGGTCTATATAGTATAAATCTACAATTATATATATATATATATATATATATATATATATATATATATATATATATATATATATATATATATATATATATATATATATATATATATTATATATATATATATATATATATATATATATATATATATATATATATATATATATATATATATATATATATATATATATATATATATATATATATATATATATATATATATATATATATATATATATATATATATATATATATATTTAATTTAATAATCGTCTCGTTCGATCTAATAATATTATATGGAGTTACTTATCTATTATTTGATACTAGATATCTAACTAAGTTTATTAATTAATATATATTTTACGCTTTATAGGAAAGTCAACAAAAAACCCTAGAGGATGCACTCCAAATGAACGATACATACCTAATCCATTCGAAACTCCTGGATATCCTGGTGGACACCAGCAAGCACCAGGAACTGGTGACTCTAGTCGAACTCATGCTGAGAAAGTACAGGAGGCAGCTGGAGGTATACATGACTTTTTCTTTTATTAATTATTAATAAATATGGAGGCCGTCGTTTCGCAACGGCACATAATCTGTGTACACGCGATTGTGGGTTCGATTCTCACTTATGAGATTGAATTATTTCATTTCCTGGTTCTGGTAAGAGTCAAAATCGCGAAAATTCGATGAAAAGTGAGGAATAGTGTTTAAACATTAAGATCCCTCTGCCTACTCTGATAGAAAAAAAATAAAAAATGGCATTAATTATTATAAAATTAATGTAGATTTATTCATTTTATTTATATTGTAATGTATATGTTTATTTATTATTTATATATTATTATGTATATGTGTAGATGTACATCAGATGTGGTGAAATGTGTTACAAGGCTGGTTTAGTGGAGAAGGCGAGATATGTGATGCAGAAGGGCATTGGGGTGTTGGAGAAGAAAGAACGTGAGTTATTTTTTTTTAAACTTTAAATTTAACTGTATTCAGTTGGAATCAACTAAGTTTAGAAATAATAAAAAAAACACTCAGCATATAAAATTTAAATACCTTTGGATTTTCTTTCGTAACAATCTATGTATGTATGTCTATATAATATTTGGTTTCCAGATATAACCCTGCTGGTGCGTTTCGCTCAACTAGAGAAGTCTCACGGAGATCGCGAGCGAGCTGAGGCGCTGTTCGAGCAAGTGCTGGCGGTGTACCCGCAGCGCGTGGACGTGTGCGCCGCGTACGTGGACGCGCTGCTGGCCGCCGGGCAGGGGGACGCGGGGAGGGTGAGGTGAGTGCTTCTGGGAACTTCGTGGAATTTTTATATCATTTTTGCAGTTCAAATTTATATATATAGTGTTGTAAAAATATAAAACACATATAAATAGACACTTTTAAATAATAAAGTGGTTGAGTGTCAATTCAAATCGAATTTTGAAGTGTATTATTAAATATAATATTGTTTTCCCATCTCTATACAACTCCAACATCCAAAGGCAGCCTGGAAGTGATCTCTTTAAGCCTTGTTGCGCTTTTCTGATCTTTTTTAGTTCTTATGTAATGTAATGTATGTATGTATGTATGTATGTTTTTTGCAATAAGGTATATTCCATCCGTCCAATGTTTCTGTTAACTAGTAAAGCAAGATTAATTATAAATTAAATTCTATATTTGCAGACAAGTAATGGAACGCATGACATCACAGAAGTTACCAGCGAGGAAAATGAAAGTTCTATATAAGAAATGGATTGAAGCGGAAGAGAAGATCGGTGACCAGCAGCACGCGGACACAATACGACAACGTGCGCTCGAATTTATAGAGAAAGCAAAGTTTTAAGTGAAAAATAAATTATTTGTCTTATTATTGTCTTTTTTCTAAATTCACATTTTTGGTTTTTCTTTCAAATTGATCTTAGTTACAAAATGGTTAATAAAAATACAACTTTTGTGGCTGATTTTATTTATTAATAGTGTATAAATACTATTTATTAACTTAAATATTTGAACATATATGTTTTACTGGTTTTAATAGTAGTATTCTTCACAGTCTGGGGTTTTGGCATCGGTGGTGGGGGTGGTGGTGGAGATGCTGAATTATTTGTAATATTCTTTTTTACTTCACGATTATTAGAAATCTCTGCGCTGTCGCTAATAACACTACTGCCATATATAGACACGGGGGCACATAATTCATACCCTAATTTGGCATAAAAGTTCTCTTGTCCCTTCGTGGACAAATGCACCATACGTAACTTTAATACATCCTTACAATATTTTTCAACTTCTTTCATCAAATAAGTACCTAATTTCTTCCCTCTCATAGATTTTAATATAACAACTGCTTCAATAAAACAGCTATTCGGAATACTTGGTATGGCAGTAAGCTTGACGTGACCCAAAAGTAGTTTTTGCTCGTTGAGTAATATTAGACTCGTTGGTAATTTATCACATGAAGCTTGGAGCGACATCATCCGTGCGGTTTCACTTCTAGGCCATTCATTGTTCAACAGTTCGCAACAAGGTCTCAAATACTGTTTGTGCTCATGTAGTTTTAATACTTTTAAATTTTTCTGTTCCATTTTAACCTGAAACATTGAGTATATTATTTTTGTAGTGAATTGATTAATATTTTCAGTGAAAAACGTTTATTAATATTATATGATTTTTTTTTGTAATGACTGAATCCTAGAGCTTAAAGCGAATAGCACTTTAAAAAATATACAATGTCAATGTCAAGTTGACGGCAGATAATACTTAGATGTCATTAAATGATTTTCTTCAACTTTGGAATTACTATACAATTTTCACATTTTCACGTGATATGCTATTAATATTAAAACGAATTAGTTAGTATTCTTACCTTTAAGTGTTAATAAAACTCAGGTACGATAATATATAGTTATAAAAGCATTTATTTCTTAACGTTAAGGTGCGGCGTATCACTTTCATGCTCGCTAACAGAAAACTAACCTATTTTTCATTTAACTGTCACATTCTCTAGTCCCAAATTGGAAAAACCTTTCAAGTACAATCTGTTATTGCTACCCGTTTTATTGTCAAGCGAAAGACTATTTTACTATATGTTATTGCTATTTTCATAAATGATTCAGTGGTAGTTATTTTTTAATTGAAGATTTTTATAGACTGTTCCAATGGAAGAAGACGACGATGTTCCAACACTATCAGCTGAAACATTTGCAGCATTACAAGAGTTTTATTCAGAACAGCAGAAAAGACAGGAAATTTTAGAAAAATTAGAATCAAATCAACAATTAAATGAAAATATAATATTTGAAGAAAACTGGGTAAATTTCACTTGCAATAAAGTGAATGAATCTAATATTTATAAATATAATATAGATATGTATTTCAGCAATTAAGCCAATTTTGGTATAATGAAGCAACAGTGCAAGCACTAGTTAAAGTGATTGATAAATGCTTACCAGATAAAGGAAAAGTGGCACTTATATCTTGCCCTACTCTATTTGTACCAGTGAAAAGACAAGTTGGGCATAGAGCTGATGGTATGCGTCTCAATTTTCATAAAATATTTTTAACATTCTTTCAATGTTATTATTGATAAACTATTTATTCTTGTTACAGTAACCCTTTTAGAATATGATAGGCGCTTTGAAGTACATGGAACAGATTTTGTTTTTTATGATTATAATTTGCCAGAAAAACTCCCAGCCGATCTAACACACTCATGCGACATTGTCGTAGCTGATCCTCCATTTCTCTCCCAAGAATGTATTACAAAAACTTCTCAAACAATAAGCTTGCTAAGTAAAGATAAAATAATAGTTTGCACGGGAGCCATTATGAAGGAACATGTAGAAAAATTGTTAAATGTCAATCAATGTGACTTCCAGCCTCAGCATCGGAACAATCTAGCCAACGAGTTTTCTTGTTATGCCAATTTCAATTTAGATGAAGTTTTAAGATGATATAAGACAAAAGTTACTTTTATATGAACCATTCCGTACAAGTAAGTTATTTGTGCATTATAACTAAGTTAATCAGATGAAAATGAAATAGAACATGTTGTATTTATTATTATATAGTCACACAAATATACATATTAAAATACTACACAAAGTATATAAGGTAAAAAAAGTGAAATAAAAGTCATTATTCAAAAACATTACGCATTTTATTCTTAACAAAATTATTCCTTTGTCATTCATTATGCAGGTTAACATTATAAATAGAAATAATCAAACATTCAAACTTCTGCAGCAACAACTCTAGATAATTTAACTTACTTCCAATAAAAGAGTAATATTGTTGTAAACGCATTTAATTCGAAAGGCCTCAATTAATATACATATATAGTATTTAAGGGTTGGCTGCACTCCAAATCTGCATCTTGTAATAATGTCGATATATTACCATAAATAACCTGAATTTATATTAATTACATTATTTTTATTTCATTATTTACATAATGCTTAGATATTTGAATAGGAATACTAAAAATCAACAGATGTATTTACTTTTATGAATATTTTATGCACCCCATCCCTATTAATGATACTACAAATATAGTTTATAATAAAAATATATTTTAGTAACAGTTGAAATAACAGTATTTACAAACACCATTTGCTCTAATTGAATATCTTAGCAATATTATATGTAGATATTAAAATAGTACAGCCCAAGCTAGGGTTTTTGGAGAGTAAGTTAATATATGATATTCTGATACAAATCACACATTAAATCGATTATTTAAACGCCTTTAATCACTAGAGTTACCAACATTGAAAAAATATTCAGTTTATTTTGCTAATATACTTACTTACTTAATAGAACAAATACAATAAGTAGAAAATACTTTAATAATATAAAGGCCATATTATAATTACTGGACATCATAAATTACACTAAATTATGTATAAACTAAAATAAATAACACTATTTAATTAATTACTTAATATTATTTATTTCAGTGAGATATCTGTAGCTTGTGAAGTTACAAGTTAACAAAGCTATAGCCATACATAAATAAGCCTTTTTTATTTGTGAAAAGTAATGTTCAAAATATAAAACTATATGAATATTATTAAAATGAATACATTAATACCACAGATAACATAAATTAAAAAAAAATACTTATTGCTAATATATAAACTGTGATGATAAAAATAATGAACAAGTTTATATTTCAAATTGTTACAGATTAAAAATAAATTGAGAATGTGCGATATTTGTACTAAAATAATCTATCACGTTTTGTCTTCTTATAAATATTCATTATATTATCTACGTTACGTACATTACATACCTCGAGCCTATTGTCAGCAAATAGTAAAAACTAGGGATAAATTGCAATAATTATTGCACATCATTCAAAGTATTACGTTAAAGGCGACATTAATGGCGCCAGATATGAAGATCGCACCATCTTACATTTATTAAATTCGTTCAATTAGATGTCTCTTTTTTTAAATAGGCCAAATAAAGTACTAATATTATTATTACGAATTATTTTATTTTTTCTATAAGTTTCGTGTTAATATTAAAATTAGCTTTTTTGAAGCGTATATTTGAAGAAAATCATAGTTATCATTGATAATTTAGACCGTGTGATACTTTATTAGATATTTTAAAACTTTACAGAGATAAAAAAGAAATTGTAGATTTTTTTAATATGTGAATTTTATTTAAACTCTGTAACTAATAACTCAATTCATTCATAAATATTGTAATATCCTAAAAATTAATATATACAACGGATGTATTGTCATTTTCTATGTTTTAATTCATATATGTTTTTAGAAAATATATATAAATATAGATGATGTTTTAAAACATTTCCAAAACAAAATAAATAGAATGACTTGTTAACATACTAAGTAACAAGGAATGTTCTTCAGATGATTATTAAAAAAAAAACATTTAAACTTATAATTTAGTTTCTCTACAATTTCATAGCTAAATAGTTGCTTTACATTTTTAAAATTTGTTTTGTTATTTGTGCATATTTTTATAAGATTTTCAATTCTACATATACAATATTAAAAAATAAACGAAATAATATTAAAAAAAAAGTTAACTTTTCAAAATTATTAATTGCACAAAAAACGCTGAACTTAACCATTAAATGCCGAACTACATATTTACATTAAATTTACTTTATTATAATATATTACCTTGTAAATAGTTACATATGTTCCGAGTACATTAATGACGATTAATCGACCATCGATCGACATGGAATCGATTTTTATTTTTTTTATATAAAATATATTATTTATATGGATCTACATGTGTGTTAAGGGGACATATCTAATATTTTGTTAGTGACTATAATACATTTAAATTTTCCTCCACAAGAGGGAATTTTGGGAGCTAGTGACGCGTACGTGCTGCTTGAGGAATAAATTATTTGAAAAAGAACTAACGAAATCATTATTTTTATACAGACTCCATACATGGAGTGTCCTCAATTGATTGAAATATACCAAGAAAAAATTGTAATATAAGTAAAATACACAAAATATACATGTTAATATCACGAAGGGGCATATACATACATACATTACAAAAATCTTAACGTAAATGTCTTTTTATTCGATTAAAAGTGAAGAATTGTAATTGAATGTGTTGCTGTGACTAAACTAAAAAACAAATTATAGAGTCTGTTTATAGAGTCCGTTAAAGAGAGAGCTGTACAGTTATGGCGTCATAACTATAATAAATTGCTGCCATCTGTCTCAAATATTTCAGCTAAAAAGCTTAAATTATTTTTAACCATACGAAAGAATGAGTTATTGTTCAATAATAAAATTTTACACACATACATAAATATATGTAAGTTAAAAGAATATTATTAAGCATAATAAATCAAAGGACATCCGTTGGTCATTTACTTGTCATATTTTAACAGATAAATAATTTCACTCGTTCAAATTACTTTAAAATAGAACAAACGAATTTGTTTTATCTGTAATATATAGTAAAATATTTATAGTTGATCGATTATTATATATCTTTGCTACGAGAATATCTATAGAAGTACTTTAATTGAATTCAAAGGCACAGGGGACTAATAAGGTAATTCGATTTTCCATACGAATATCGATTTCTACAAGGTATATAAATATACACTCTGTTGTTTGTAAATATATTTTATCTTTTTATTAAATCGTTAATAAAGGTTTCTAATTGTTGAAAGTTACTGTTGAAATGTATATTAAAAATAAAAATACGACGTTTATTTGTTGCATTTATTATTTCCCGAAAAATTTCATAGTCATTTATGTTTGTTTTTGCTAAATTTATTATTTGTTTTATTAGCTTTGGGATTGACATATTTAGGCATGTTTCGCAGTTTATTTTTCAAAAATGTTAAATATATTAAAACAAAAGAATAACTTATAAATATATATGTATTTTTATAGAGAATATTCGTTTGTACTATTGTTTAATTACACAATCGCGGAAGCTGGTCCACTCTAGGTATAGAAGTTATTCTGTGTGATCTATTGACATCTATGTTTATAGACGATTTTTCGAGAATAATAGTGCACAGCGTATTTAGTATATATTTCTTTTTTGTTGCAAATAACTCAATTGTCAATCAAGTATTTACTCTGCAATAAAGTCGACACAACAAAGTAAATCACAATTGAGTTCAGCTCGGGTTACCAGTAAGACTCGCACGTACGAGGGCGCACTCAGCGCCTCCGGCCGCGCTTGAGCAGCAGCAGCACGAGCAGCAGCAGCAGCAGCGCGGCGAGGCGCAGCAGCAGCGCGGCGGCGCGGGCCAGCGCGCGCGCGAGCCGGCGCGCGTCCCGGCGCAGCGCGCCCGCCACCAGCTCCGCGCGCCATCATCCCGTGCCGCACTTGCCGCTCTCGAACACGCCCTGCCGGCCATATATTGAATATGAGATGTACGCACGACTCGATATTTCTTTTTCCAAAGATATAATTTTGTTGACACATTCTACTAAAGTTTCGCTTTACACAACTTAGTGACAACAAATACGTCCGCTTACCTTCCTGAAGAAGGGCGAGAAGGCGACCAGCGACTCCCTCGTGAGCGGCGCGGCGTGCAGCGGGCAGCGCCTGTCGGCCGCGCAGACGGCCAGCAGCCGCCGCAGGAAGGCCTCCAGCTGCGGGCGGCGCGCGCGCGCCAGCGCCTCCGACGACCACAGCGCGCGAGCTGGGAACGGAATTGCTGCCACCTGCGTATAGCATACAGCCAATGGGTAATTAGTTTATTTTACTTATAACAGACTTGCATTTCGAACATTTTAGAATATTAATTTTTTGTTTATAAATACTTCTATAGATACATTTGCACATTGCACATTATTTAACAAATTTTTAGTATATGAGAAGGTACTTATTAGTACCAACGAGTCATTCACTTTCCGACCAGCTCTATCACCACAAACGCTTCACTGACCTTCTCCCCGTACAGCGCCCTGGCGGCCAGGTACAGGTCCCGGAAGCGCCGGTAGCGGCGCAGCAGCGCCCAGGCGGCGCCCGGCAGGCGCAGGCGCACCTCGTACTCGTGGTGCGTGCGCGCGCCCGCCCCGCGCGTCACCCAGCCCGGCACGCTCACCACTTGCGCTGCGGGAGGGGGACGGAACTATACGTATGTTACTTAAGAGTGAAAGAGACACGTAGAGTACAAGGGAAAGGAGTACAACTCACTGTGTGTATTAAGCAGAATAAAAGGGAGACAAGACTAACTGTTCACATCTATGCGATAGTTTAAATAAGGGAGGACTTGCCTCTCCACTCACTCAAGTTTGCAATCGTGTGACATACAACTGTATGTATGTAAAATGTATTTTTTTATTTTATAAAGAGCTATACCATAATTTAATCTTCACTATATTGTTGAGTATAATTATAAAAAAAGAGTATTGAAATCCTGTATATCATAATTTTTTAAACTGCTTATTTATATAAAAATATTTTTTTGAGCATATTCATTGTCATTGCAATAATGCCGACAGGAAAAACTATAATAATACCTATTTTCAAAAAACATACATACTTGAATAATAAATCATTTATTTAACTTACCAAAGTCAACAGGATGCATTAGTCCCTCCACACCATAGTCCTGGAAAGTGATGTTGATAATATATTAATTTATAACCAGCATGTAGCAAGATAGACGGAGACAAGTTAGTTGCGGAACTCAACGGCGGGCTTTGTTTTGTTACCAGAGCGCGAAATAGGAAATAATCCACTTCGACTACTGGAAATCGAACCCAGAACCTTCGCATTGATAGTACGACGCTCAATAATTGTATAATAATTGTAAAGAAATCGTGCTGTACTTACCGATATAGCTAAAGCCGAGGGGTGCACAGCGTGAATGCGCGGGGGGTCGTGGTCCGTGCGGGCGGGGTCCAAGGGGTCCTGCAGGGGGTCACGGAGAGGGTCCCGTAGGGGGTCCCGCCAAGATTGCTCCGTGGGTAACTCATCATTGGAGGTGGACACGTTGTCTGACGCTTCTACTTCTGTTTCTTTTAATCTATTTTTTGGAAATAATAATAATATTAACATGGGTGGGTAAAAAATAGCTATTACATAATATTAGTCAGTTAGTTGACTTCACGCTGTATCCCGGACACAGCAGAGCAAGACACTCCGTTTCCCGTTTACCGCCTTTTGAGACATGGCGTGTTGAGTGGCGGAACTCAAGGCCGAGTGGAAATCGAACCTGCAAACCGTCACATTTACAGGCAGATGCTGTCGCCCCTGCGCCACTACGGTCCTCACATAACATTATATTAATGTAAATAAGTTATCTAAATTTTAATTCACATGTCAGAGCATACTTTTTATATACGTATTTAACTATCAAATTCAAATAGTTTTAAAAAGGCATTTAAGCCAAACATCATATCTCCAATCTCTCAATTTTCTTCCTACCATACGTATGGCATGTATACCTGCTGATGAGAGGATCTCCAAAGGAGCCGTTCTGGGCGTTCGCGTGCACGTGCGCCTGCGCGGGCGCGGGCGCCTGCTCCGTGGACACCTGCATGTCGCTCTCGCTGAGGGTGAGCGAGGGCGTCTCCTGTATGGGCGTCACCATGATGGTGCGCTTGTGGGGCTGGTTGTCGAAGAACGAGTACTGAAGTGCCATTTCCAGACGAACGTATTTCTTCTGGAGTTCTTGTAGAACCTGTGTAGTGGATGATTGAATAATTTAATTATATTCAAGTTTAATGGTAGTCGTGGTGCAGACGCACAGCGTCAACATTTACGCGACCAATTGTGGGTTCGATTCCCACTCAGGGAAAATGAATTATATTCATTTACTTCGCCCTGGTAATAAGTCAAAATGTGGCGTTGAGTTCTGCCTTAAAAGATGGAAAGCAGGAAACGGAGTGTCTTAACACTAAGTTTCTACAGTTCCCTCTGCCTACCCTGCCATGTGCGGGATGCAGCGAGAAGCTAAAAAAAATAAAAAATATATTATATAATGCCTCAATTATGATAATAACAATGAAATAAAGTACGCAATATATTGACGTAACGTAATTTCCCGAGTGGGGCTCGAACCCGCGACCACTGCGCCACGACGGCCTTTATAGTAAATACGCTATGCTCGATTTAATCACAAGGTACTTAAACATATAGATTGAAACACTCAACACTCACTGCGATCTGCCGATTGAGCTCCTCCTTGGAGCAGTCGTTCTCCAAAGAGGATATGACCAGCATCTTCTGCGACGCTATCCTCGAGCAGAGCCTCTGCATGGCCCGTAGCGCCTCCGCCTCCGTCACCTGGCGACGGGACTTGGCGTCGGCTGGAGTCGATATTCGATTGATTCAATTATATATATTATCAGCTATTGTCAAAATTCTGACAGACTGTTCGTTCTCTATATTAAACATCATAGACACACATATGGGCATTGCATTTTAAAAATCATTTTGTCTTATTCAAAGAAAAAAAATATCACTAAGAAACTGAGACCTTTAATAATAAACGAATAAATGACATTTTCCTTATATATTAATTTACTAAAAACAAACAATTCCTATATAAAAAATATCTTTAAAGACGCGATTCACATTGATCTATATAAAAAAAATATATGAACCCATACAAGCTTACAATTCACCCTCATATATATATATATATATATATATATATATATATATATATATATATATATATATATATATATATATATATATATATATATATATATATATATATATATATATATATATATAAAAGATATACATCTTTTCCTATTTAACCGACTTCATTCTACATTAATATTAAGCAACTAAATGAAATATCAACCGAAATAGAACAATGTACACTCACCGATACGTCTCCTGTACTTAGTCCGCGGGTGTCTCTCCTCCGGCGACCTCTCCACGGAACTGGACGACTGCCCCTCCACTATCCGCGGCTGGCGGTCACAGCACCGACACGTATCGTTGTTACAAAGTAATATAATAACTTATGACCTATAGTGTATGGCTAGTGCAGGCGGTTGTTGTTAAGTTTACGGTTATAGCGAGTTCATATGAAAATGTAATTGAATATCTATAGATACATATGTAAAGGGCGTCAAAGCAAAGTGTCTACTAAGTTCTTTTACATACACATTTCCATATCTATTGTTTTATTATATAAATTCAAGGAGGCAAAAATATTGTATATATTGTGTTGTATAATTAATTATTTACGTTATTGTCTACATACGTTTGAGAAATGCAGAAAGTATTTATTAAAACTTTGATTTTTTATATGTTTAGTTAGAGTCGAAGACATGCTCTTATATAGTAAAAATCATCACGATTTCTATTTTCCGCGTATATATATGATATGAGTCCAAAGCTGAAAGTTTGTTTGTAT